>NIJG01000027.1:126795-152753 GCA_002201625.1 Euglossa dilemma | reverse complement strand
TATAAAACTAAAAGAAGATAATCTTTAAAAATTTTATAATTTTCTACAAGCAATACTTTTATGAAAATTGAATATTAAATTTTAGTTTTTAGATTGTTATAAGATTATTATTGTGTTTGTTTAATTTAGTATTGGTTTAATTATTATATTAATGTGTTTATTTTGAATTAAAAAAACATATTCTTCTTAAAAATTTACCATTATTTAAGAGTATGTATGAAAAAAAAAATTTTTTTTTCAAACAAATGCGTATTATTATATCAGAAATAAATTTGCTTTTTACATCCTATGATTAATTTAAATTTAACGTATTCAGTAACAAAAGAAAAAAATTCATTTGAATAAAATTACAAGGAAATCGTTTAATTAAAGTAATATAAATTTTTTTGAATTGGTTCGTTGCAGGGTATGCAAATGCAAAGATTTATAAATGCGATAACGAGAAATGTCCAAGACCAGGATGTTACATATCCGGAGGATCAAGTAAAGATGATTCGTTTCCTTGTTTACGTCCAGTTTGTCCTGGACGATTTCAACTTGTACGTCATGTATCCTTCGTCGATTGCCCAGGTCATGATATCCTTATGGCAACTATGCTGAATGGTGCAGCTGTCATGGATGCAGCTTTACTTTTAATTGGTATATAATAAAAATTTTATTATATCTTATATTTGAAATAAAAGTTATTTATGATATAATAGTCAATAAATATTTATTTATAGCTGGCAATGAATCCTGTCCGCAGCCTCAAACATCAGAACATTTAGCTGCTATTGAAATTATGAAACTTAAATACATAATAATCCTACAAAATAAAATAGATTTAGTAAAGGAAGCTCAAGCAAAGGAGCAATATGAACAAATTTTGAAATTCGTACAGGGTATTTTAATTTTAATAGTTTTATTGTATAAATTTTGAATATAAATACTATTATAATGTAAATACTATTAAACAAATTGTCCTTTTTTTCTCGAATTAGGTACAGTAGCTGAAGGAGCACCTGTAATACCAATTTCTGCACAACTCAAATACAATATAGAAGTTTTGTGTGAATATATTACGAAAAAAATTCCAGTACCTCTGAGAGATTTTACTTCGGAACCAAGATTAATTGTAATTCGATCATTTGACGTAAATAAACCTGGTTGTGAAGTAGATGATCTGAAAGGCGGCGTTGCTGGAGGAAGTATTTTAAGAGGAGTATTAAAAGTATATTGAAAATATATTTTTATAGTTACGTTTGTTTACAAATATCATATTATGCATTTGCTATTGTTTAGGTGGGTATGGAAATTGAAGTTCGCCCTGGACTGGTATCTAAAGATAACGAAGGAAAGTTGACCTGCCGACCGATATTTTCACGGATAGTGTCATTATTTGCCGAACAGAATGAACTTCAATTTGCTGTTCCAGGTGGTCTTATTGGTAAGTAAGATAAAAGCCAGAAAATATATAAACCATAAAAACGAAAACGTGATAATATAAATGAAGAATAAATTTGAAGGTGTCGGAACAAAAATTGAACCAACATTATGTCGAGCGGATCGTTTGGTGGGTCAAATTTTAGGTGCCGTAGGAGCTCTACCTAAAATATTTATTGAACTCGAAATATCATATTATCTTCTTAAGCGATTGTTAGGAGTGAGAACTGAGGGTGACAAGAAAGGAGCAAGGGTAAGTATATTGTTTGAAAATATTATACAACAGTATAGTTTTACGTCGTAATTGTAAACTATTGTTCGGTAATAGGTGCCAAAATTATCGAGAAATGAGGTACTATTAGTAAATATTGGATCATTGAGTACTGGAGGTCGTGTATTAGCCACTCGTGTTGATTTAGCTAAAATCAGCTTAACGAATCCTGTATGTACGGAAATTGACGAGAAAATAGCGTTATCACGCCGTGTTGAGAAACATTGGCGTTTGATTGGTTGGGGTCAAATCTGTGGTGGACAGACTATAGAACCAGTTATAGATCGAAAGTAACTCCAACAAATATCACGAAAAAACAAAAATTTAATAATATAGAAAAAAAGAAAAGAAAAAAGAAACAAACAAATTAAGAATAATTTCTACAACGCGAAATGTTGTTTGAAATGTTTATAATAAAGTATAAAATACACATAATTTGTGTACCATTTAATGCATTTTTCCTGAAATTCTTTTCCTAAAGATAAATGGCATATAAAATTCATAAACATGATTCATAAAACGTCTATTATTGTCATAAAGTAAATATTTTTTAATATATTACTTTTATAATATTTACTCTTTTAGGATGTATATAAATAAATGCTTGATAGTTAATCAAGTTGATGAATTATCTTCTATTTTATATATCTTACCTATTTTTATTTTATATAAAAATAAATGGAAAAGGAGTAAGTACTACTTAATTAAATAAAAATTGAAATATTTTATTTTAATCATGTTAAATTAGGTATAGATATAAATCCTGGTTGAATATATGAAATTGACATTGAAACACATGCTAATAGTATTGGTGAATTGCCTGCATCTTGCATTAAGCGGTGTAACTCAATTGGTTGTATAAATGGATCATCTTGTCTGAAACGAAGAATGAAAATGATATGGTGTTTTATACAACAGATATAAAATAATAAAAATAAATTACCTAATTACGACGACTCTGTAGTATGGAAGACCAGGATTTGCTTTCCTATAGTTTTGTGTATTGGAATATACATTGTAGGATATTTTATATTTATTTTTCTTTCTTCTTACAATTTTTTCGGGTGCAGATTTAATTATTTTAAGTTTACTAAAAACTTCTTCAAGACTATTTGCACTCTTTGAGCCAACAAGAGGATTACGTAATTGTCCAACTACCTGTACTTCGTTACTATCTTCAATAATTTCTTTCCCAATATCTTCATCATCAATTGTGATCGTTTTTATTTCGCGCCATTTAGTTTTTAACTCTGACCATGATGATGCGCCTGGCAGTACTTTAAATGATGATTGATAGAATTCATCATTACTCGATGCTATATTCATATTTTTATGATGTCGCGGCCAATACCTCGGACGAGGGTCTAGAAGTAATATATTTCCAGTTATGCTATAAATTGATGTGTTTCCTATGATCCTTTGATGATATAATTTTCGTAATGGTAAGAAATTTTGACTTGCATTATTGTTTATGCGTTCAGAACTTTGACCAACTCGATATCTTCTATCTGCTTGCTGTAAATTTTTTAATTTTGCACTGTCATAATGATAAGTCGTTTTGAGAGGTTTTATACTATGTGGTATGTAACCTCTTGAAATTTTTATTGTAATTGTAGATTGAAATGCAATATTTGGAATCAAGTTTAATAGATCCATTCGTGTTATAGGTTTTGGTACTTCTTGAATTTCGTCATCAGATAATTCTATTATCTAATTAAAAAAAGATTATAAACAGACTTTTGGCATTAATATTTTACTGGAATAAAATTATAACTGTAAATATAACTAGCACAAATATTATCATACTATACCTCATGTTTTAATTTTTTAAATTGAGAATTATCTCTTGGTGGTGAAGATAATTTATGTTTCATATAACATTCAGGACTCTTAGTGTTAGAATCCAAAATATCAACAGTTGATGGTAGTTTGTCTGTTCTTCTAGGTACTAATTTAACATTACGTTGTATACGCGATGCTCGCCAATTTGTCGAAATATTATTTCCTTTGGTATAATCATTTGTATGATCTGTAATAATTTTGATACTACCTAATAAAGTCTCATCTGATATAATTTCTACCTTGGAATTTCGTTTCTTTTTATCTCCATTCATATTCACAGACTGTGAATTGGGATCTGATTTTTCTCTACTTATATTGTTCTCATATTCGATATTTGCAGGTTGTGCTTCAATATTTTCTACTGCACAAAGAAGATCATCTACAATTTCATGAATTTCATCTGAAATATCTTTATCTTCTATTATATCGTGACAAGTTTCTCTGCAAAAATTATCATCATTTGTATCAATTCTTTTTGAACAATCAATAGATTTTTCAGTATGTAGATCTGTACAATCTTTATTTTGCTGGTGAATATCAGTCATCCAAAGACCATTTTCAGGTTCAACAATAACTTTACGTTTAACATTAGTTTCATCGGTTTTTATATTTTTTTCTGAATTATAAACAAAACGTTGTATGCGATAACCATACCGTACTAATTGACTATATACTCTATATTCTTCTAATGAACATTCAACATTATCAATTAAAAGTTCATAAGCTTGTTGAATGGATAATGATACATCATTCCACGTAAGCTCCAAACAATTCTAAAACAGAATAATGTTTTACTTTTTTTCTACTATATTAGGAAATTATTCTTGTATATATATTACTATCATGTTATAACATACAGCTTCTAGGAGAAACAATGCTTCCTCTGGTATTAAGTATAAGGTACCACCTTTTTCTAAACCAAAACTACTCCAATCTTGACCAGAATACTTTTTCACTTTAGCCTTTTTCTGTGCAGGTAACCATTCTGCACTAGCTAACTGAGAAATACGATCTACTCTTTCTATAGCTATTAAATTTTTTCTAGTCATAATACCCTTTTCAATTTGCATATTTTGAAGCCAAGAATTATTTGGTTCAAACTGTTTCATTCCAGTCTTCGGGAGGGTTTTAGCTGATTTCTCATATTCATCCCATGCATTATATTTTAAGCCTTTATTTTCTATTAATTCTTCTGCCCTGGAACATATTCATTTTATATATATTATATTAATCTGATAGAAATGATAAAAATCATTAAAAAATATTGAAATATTTATGTTATAAAAAACTTACGTTAACATATTAGCTGGAATATTCTTTGTTTCTTCGGTCATGATTCTGTAATTATTTTTCTTGATAAAAATCTCTTATAATTCATTATCTACATATCTTGTGAAAGGTGTATTAAAATATTTGTAAAAGTTTTGAGATTTATACATACAACATTTAATTCAATAAATAAATATTTAGTACCGAAATTTAAAAATAATATAAATAGTGTAAACATCGATTATTATGTATTTTATCTTTGCCTTTAAACTGAAATCTATGAAGAGCGTAACAAAAGTTAAAATATGCCGGTAAAATATATTAGACAACATAAAGGACTCATGGGTGTAAAAAATTTGACATGTTCATAAAATATCAAATAACAGTATGTACGAGATTATTAAAATAACTTTTCGATCACATTTCATTTTTTTCATTTTTTCTTAAAACATTTGTGCAAGGTTAAAAACACAGTTATGTACATACGTGTCAATGTATGATCATTCAATTTTGAAAACAATCTTTTATGTTATGAAAGAATTATTGCAGTTTTCCATTGTTATTGTCAGGTTATTTAAATTTAAATTTTATTGTTTCTTCTTCTTGCTTAATACCTCTACTTTTCCTTAAATAAGAAATTAGGTTTAAATTAGATAGCTAGTCAGATTCATTACGCCGTATAAAGCATAGTTATCTTACTTTTAATTCTCTCTTACCATTGGATAATCGTATATGAATGAACGGAACTATCCAATTATTATAAAGTATCTGGCATCTGTATTTGGAGACAAAAAATTCCGCTTTGCTGCAATATAGTAATCAATTTTAAATGATAGAATTATAATTGACATATATGATAAAAATAAAATATCAATAGTTTAAAGCGATGTACAATATATTCATTCGTGATTTCATAAATTACAGTTTTGCGCATCATCGATGGTAAGTATAGTTAATTCACATAGTTCGCCCACTCATTGTTAACGTGATAATCGCATGAATATGTATACAATAACGCGTTTATGTTAGTTATCAAGTTGAGACAAGATACTTTGACACGTACAAATGATTGTAATTCATTACACGAACTTTTTGGGCGTTACAAAAGAGTACTTTATCGTATGACATATGAAGTATTGATATCTTAAATTATGATCATGTTATTGTGCTATTTTTTTGGAATTCATTAGTGGCTAGTTGTCAACTGTCAATTATAAAATGTGTTGAGATATTTCTTTCTTTATTCCGTTTTAATGTCGTAAGTAAAAAATGTTTGTGATTATAAGAGTTAGACGATTAACATTTGTTTTGTTTACAAAAATTGCTAATATAATTGAGATAAATATAAAATATATATTTTATAAAAATGTCAGAATACTTGGTGACATATCTATGGGAAATATAAAAATTATTGATTTNTATTTAAATCATAATAATAATGAAGAATACCTTTAAAATTAAAATTTTATCACTATAACAAAGATGTATATTATTAATTTGTATTATTCAGTTGTATATTATAAAAATTTATATTTTATTTTAGACAATTAGAAAAATGCTATGGCGTCCTCAGGGTCATATAATGGGGATGCAGAAACTGAAAGTGATAAATTTGAAGGATCTAAAATTGATCGTCATGGTTTCCTTCAAGATTCTAATTGTAGTTCTGACAGGTAATATAATAGAAAGAATGTAACAATTATATGTTAATTTAATAATTGTAATAATCTATAAAAAAATATGTATTAGCCTTGGTAAACAAGGAATACCACCAGAGGTAATGCTAAGAAGAGAACGGAAATGGATACAAATGTTAAAAAATTGGAGCTATTTCATGAATACAAATTATCGTAAAGTCAGGGAAAGATGTCGGAAGGGTATTCCACCTTCTGTAAGGCTACGTGCATGGCTAAATCTTTGTGGAGGTCAATTATTAATGGACAAAAATCCAAATTTATTTGAAGAATTAGTGGAACGATCTGGTGATCCAAAGTATATAGATGATATCAAAAAAGATCTTCATCGCCAGTTTCCACATCACATAATGTTTATTGGAGAAGCTCCTGGGCAAGAAGAATTATTTAAAGTATTGAAAGCTTATTCTAATTTAAATAGTAAAGTTGGTTATTGCCAAGCTCAGGCACCTATTGCAGCATTTTTATTGATGCACATGCCAGCAGTACAAGCATTTTGGTGCCTTGTTGCAATATGTGACAAGTATTTAATTGGATATTATAGTCAAGGAATGGAAACTTTGTTACGCGATGGAGATATTTTATTTGCTCTTTTGAAAAGAGTATCTCCCATTGCTTATAAACATTTGGTTAGTGCTAATTATTTCATGAATAGTTAAAAATAATAATATATACACATATTGCCATTTATTTTTTCAGAAGAAACAAAAGATGGAACCAGTTTTATATATGACTGAGTGGTTCTTATGTGTTTATACACGAACACTGCCATGGGAAAGTATTCTACGAGTGTGGGATATGTTCCTCTGTGAAGGTGTTAAAATTATCTTTAAAGTCGGACTAGTTTTGTTAAAAGGTAGCTTAGGTCGTGTATCTCTTACTAAACGTTGTCCAACATTTCATGAAACATTGCAAGTATTAAGAAATCCACCTCTGCATATTATGCAAGAAGAGGCTTTAGTTTATCAGGTAGGATATAATTTGTTTTTACGTTTCTTTGTTGTATGTATATATTGTTAAATAAATACAATATTACAGATTCGAAAATTGAACCTAACAGAAGAAGATTTTGAATACGAACATCAACGTCAAATATTAAAACGGAAAGGAACAGAGCAAGTATCCCTTTCCACTGCCAATCGGACAGACTGATTAAGGAGAAAATAGATAGCATGTAAAATGAATAATGAGCTTACAGGTATTATTCCAAAGTGTGCCTTCCTTTATATATTTCATACTGTACAAATCATAAAATATATACAATTATAATTTTACACAATATAAAAGTACATATAGAGAGGTGTGAAAAGTACCTAACTTCTTTATTACAAATTTAGGTAGTTCTTGAATATAATCTCACATGCATATACATTCCCCAAATAGGACACACAAATTAACTTATCCCTATTTTCTCTACTACATCTAGGATTATAAAAATGCACAATACTTGTAGATGTTTATAGTATCGTTTAATGCTGTATTATTTTGAGTATATCTCTAGTTATGTAATTTCATATAATTTTATTGATATTTATGTACAAAAAAAGGATTGTAAAACATTACATTTTTTAAGAACAAAACTTCGAAATATTATATAATGTTATCAAATAAGAATTGTTTTGTTTAGCTCAATGTTGTTTTTGTTAAAATTGATCTAATGACAAATGATGTAATTAAATAGATGTTATGAATATATTTTGGCAGATTATTTAGTTTTATTGGAACCTTACACATTTTAATCCAATGGAATCTAAAATATAAGAAAAATTAGATTTCGTGTGTAACGTTAACATTACTTTTCTCTATATTTATTATAAAATTTACCTAATTATATACATTTTAAATATACACATTATTTGATAGAATTCATGCGATGATTCTTAAATTTATCCAAAATATTGTAACGTTCAATAGCATTCGTAACTATATTCGTTAAATAAAAGAAATCATCTTGAATACTTCGCGCAGGTAATATATCAAGTTGAGTAAATTTTGGTAAGAATAGAACGCTCATCATGAATATAACAGCCATGGTGATAAAAGTACTTATGGCTACAAAGAGAGGGTTCGACAACTGCGTTTGAGTAGTTTGTGCAGCTTCCGTACTGTCAAATGCATGGGCAGGCTACAAAGAACGATAGGAACGTGATATTGAAAAGATTAAAATAATATAAAATTTTTTCTTTTCGTTTCTTTCTTTTTTTTTTTTTTTTTTCAAATCGAACGAATCGATGCCAAAAAACATTATGATTGTTTACTTACAATTGTTTTATAACCGTGATTTTTTTTAAATTCTGACATAAAGGTTTTTAGCGGAAAGAAGTAATATTGATAAAGTGGTTGTTTGATCGGGAATTCCACGTGAGTTTGGGTAACCTGAGGCACTTCACCAGAAGAAAGTGCTTTGGTTAATGAAGACAAACTGATCGTCGACCCTTTTTCTAATGCACTTTTGTACATTGCCGCTAATTCTGTTCTTGTAAATCCGAGCATTTCTGGTTCTTGTACCTTATTAAGGATAGGAATGCGAGACTGAAAAATAAATAAGAAAAATAACAAAAAAGGAATTGAAAAGATAACAATAAAAATATCACTTGTTTACCTCATGATAATGCGGGAAGCTTAAATCGGTTGAATGTACATCAACCTTCTCGTTGAGTAACATATTTTGATGCTGAAAACTTTGGTTTTGATATCGTTGTGTATTTTGTCGTGCATTCATATTGATCCTTTGAACCTCGTGATTATGCCGATCTTTATTCGTATAGATCACATTCTTGTAATCTTTGTTCGATGACAATCGGTCGTAAATGTTAATGGGAGGTGGAACATTAAATTCTTGAAGTTGGATCATCACCTTCTGAAGATATTCCCCGCTCGATTCACCGTTCATCTTCACGTTTCTAATAGGGTTCAAAAATACTAGGACGAGATAAATTAACTTCATCCTTTCCTTTCCCAATACCACATTGGCTTTATGATTAATTATTTTCTCACGTTGCGTGCCTTCTGACCGTAACTATACCAGCAATTAATCACCAGCGATTCGTCGTCTTCTTCTCTTCATTGAATTCCCGTTTATACGATGTTTTCTATTTTCTCTCTCTTTATGTTTTTAATAGAAATACCATCTCTCAGTGTCCGCGTAACGAATACTCGCTGTCAGTATGTTCGCAATTGTACTAAACAGGGATGGACTGCACGAGTATCCACGACCAACTTCTTCCCCACCAAGTATTTGCGGAATTCTTGCTTATACGAACAAGAACATCCATTAAGAAATGTATATAAACTTACTATACGTTAAGTGTGTGCTTCAAGTTAATATTTTTTTCGCTAGATTTCCGGTCATTGGGTTACGATGAATTACGATTCCTAGCATAGCTCTAATCCAAGTTTATACATGAATTATACGTTTATACGTATATTTGCAATTTTATTCCTGCCAAATAGAAATAAAATTCTTATTCTGAAATTCTTATTACTTTCTACTACGTATTATCCGTATTACCTTACCTTCATTTCAATTCGAAGAGAAATAAAATTCAATCGCTCGTCTTTTGTTTCCAACCGACCCGTTATTCTTTTTATTATCCTAGAGATTCGACGATGAACTCGACAATTGGAATATAAACGTTTATCATAGTCTATGTAAACTATGTATAAACGTTATTTCTATTATTCCGTTAGGAATCGACTTGTTTCAGGGTAGGTAATTTCATAGACACGCGATCGAACATAACGGACATGCTGGAAACACCGGATGACAAGGTTTTTGAGTACTCGATACTTCGGAGACTTCAACGCGAGACTCGCGATATCGTGTTAGCGTTATCGTTTCGTATCCCCATCGGTCTGTCCGTTTTTTTCGCCAAGATCGGGGGAATACGAGCGATTATTACGTGATTTGTAAGAAAAAATGGAAACAGTACAGTAAACCAGTCCAGAGGAAACACGCGACAAGATCGAGCACAATGGTGATTTCAAAATTTATGCAGTTTGATGCAGGTTATAGATAGAGAATAGTTCGTTCGAACTATCGCTAGAGCTTCTTTTAATCGAAATATTCCAACGGAAACCTGATTCTCTTTTGTTCTACTGGCCTTTTCTTCAATCACGTTGCTTCGTTCCAGTGTTCTATCGTTAAAAGGAAACTTGCACGGTGAAATAGACGTAAAAGGTGAATTGTTATGTTCTCGCCAGCCCCCAGCAATAGTATCCATTTCAGAGATAATTGGCGTACCGAGAAATATTTGTATTTTACCTAAAGATCTGTTATTTTCTTCTTTTATGTCGATTATCTCCTAAAAATACAAGTGAAACATTCGTTATGAGGTAATATAACGGTAATAAATAAATAATTTATAATATTCTGTTCGTACGAAAGTTATTTATCGTAACGTAAATAATTTGCCGAAATGGATTAATTGTCATCGGTTTTTCATGTAAATAACGACAAGTCTTAGTACACGGACGATGTACAATGAACTTTGTAGGAATTGCGGTTCACTGAATGGATTTGTAAGGAGCCGTTAGATGACAACCTACGATTTTCTTTAATTACCTTCATCCACCGTAATCACTTGGCTATTATTGCTTGTCCGGGTTACAATGGCAACCGCGTTAATATTTTTCACGTTATCCGAAAAACCTATAATAATTCGTTGCCGAATTAAATCATTGTTATTTGTTTACAGGGATAAATATCGATAATTTTGCAAAAAATAAAAAAAAAAATTAGGGAAAGAAACATATATTTATATATCTCAATGCCGATTACGGTAATTTGTAATCTATATATAACGGCACGTATACGTGTAAAATAGAAAAACGACGGTTCTAAGTTTATTTCGACCCGGAACTACGTTGAATATAACTTCGCGAGTCTATAAATTCAGCAAACAATGTCTATTTAAAAAAAAAGTAACCTTAGATTTTCGTTAGACGAATATTAAAAGAAATGTACCGTAAGCTTTGTCAGCAGGTACGCGAATGAAGGGAGGGGGAAGAAGGGACAACGAAAATTGCTCGTATGGCTCGTTATTGTGTCGTGTATTTCCTTTCACATCGAGTGCACCGTTACCGATATCGCTTTACAATTTTTTTTTTCATACAAAAAAATGATTCGATGATCAGCGTCGCTACATCATTTTTGTCGTTCGTCAATCATCTTCGCATAAGATCGGCGAACGATCAATTGTCGTTACACGTNATGTATCTATATGTATATATACCTATATACATACATATACACATATATATACATATATATGTATATACATATACACACACATCTTAATCTTTAGCATAACCTCCCTCTTATAAAGTGAATATCATACAAAATCTAAGGCTCTACGTAATTTAATTTTTAATTTTTCATTATATACGAACATAATGTAGTAATATAATACGCGGCTGTATTCCAATTTCACACCCCTTATACTGTTTAATTTACAAGAAAAGTTTCTAGCTTGTCATGGGTCAACGAGATGAGTTGGAGACGGCGGTGATAGGCCCTCTTCTTAGAGCTTTTCTATTTTCCTTCACGAAACATACAAAGCACGAGAATTGTTCTTTTCCTCGGTTCCGCGTGTCTAGTTCTACGCTGCTAAATCGATTTGAACTTTGTCGCGTATCGTTTCTCTGTGTATGCGCGCGCAGTCATAGTTCCTACGTACACGAACTTTCGATTGCGCAGAACCGTTCGATATCGGCCGCGAAAATTTAAAAAACTATTCGGGTATTGCAATCGTGATGTCCGATGCGAAACTTAATCGCCGTTAGTTAGAAAAACATGCCTTAAGAGGTATACATTATATACAGAACGAAAGGATACCGTTATGAAATGGTTAGTGCCTAAGTTGATTAAAAGGGACGTTCGATAGAAATCTCTGTTACTTTTTTGAGATCACGGTATACGATTTTATTCTCGGTGAAAAACTATCCTTTGAAAAATATCCGATTGTGATGTATCCGCGCGTCGAGTTCGGTTCAGTTTCAGAAAATTTGTCGGTCGCTTAGTACGAATAATGATAAAAATTATATCGATAGGAATTTCTATAGAAAAAATAGGCCGAGATACATTTTTTTTCTTTTCTATCGTTTTCGTTTTCACTGTTCAACTTCACTGTTCAATCGTTCGGGTTAAACACTGGTATGCACGGAAGATTGGGAACGTTTTCTTTTTTTTGCAGCAAATTTGGATAAATATAAACCAGACGCAAAAAAAGACGTGTTTATCGAATGTATATTACAGATCGCTCTAAGAATTAATTACTAACTGCGTAGATGAACATAAATATACGCTATAGCATATTCTAAAAATTAAACAGCGACAATTCATAGCACATCTTTACGCACACAATTCGAGCGAAACTTATGTATTTGTACATGGCAGCACGATATTTTTAAACGAACGTCGCACGTGTACTTATCGTAAATATCAGAATCTCCTACTTGACGGTATAATCGTCGAATAAATAAAAATTACAAGTTCGATACAAGCTACGCGTTGAAGAAACTCAGATTAACAAGTCTATACATGCCGCTAATTAATTAGATAGAGTAAAATACTTTATTGCTATATTTGCAGGATCAAAGCAATCTCGTTAAAAATCTGCTGCATAGTTGCAACGATAAGAACTAATTATAAAGAATACTTTTGATAATACTTTCTTGTATTATCCGCCTAACGCACTAATAGAATATTTTTTCTTCGCCGTTACGGTTGCGCAGAGAAGAAAAATAATTGGAAATATAAAACGTATATACGTACGATGTGAACCATTTCAATCTATAAATGGATAAATTTCCGACAAATCCATTAATTCGATACGTTTTTCCAAACATCTTATCAAAGAATTTAATACTCGGATGTAACGTTTCAATCGTTTGTCTTTTTTCTTCGAGTATTATAACGATTAGAAAAAACCACTGTGTAATTTTTGTAACTCTGGCAGTTATTTACAATAAAACATCGATACGATGGTTCATTGAATGATTGTAAAAGAACCAGGAAGTCCTGTTAATTACGATCAACGCTTTGTTTCATGGTATTTCAATTTTGCACGAAACACACAGACACTTTGTTAAATTACAAAAGCATCGGGCCGATGAAAAATGTTTAAAAAATTTGAACAAGTATATCCGTATATCAAATGCAGAAGATTTTGCGGGTTCACCGAATGTCGGATAAAAATGAATCGAAATTACAAGTTATAAAGATCGGTGCTGTAAAAGCTGATTTCTATTGCCAGTTGTACAAAAAGGATCGTGATTCATCACATCTTAAACTCGTCAGTCGCATGAAATATCACAGGAACGTTAGTAGGTGCTATCGAATTTATGCATATCAGATAGATAGTACATTGCTCGTGCACGTGTTAAGAAAATATAAAGAATTAATAGTAATAATAATAATATTAATAATAGTAATAATAATAATAAAACGGAAACCTCATAGCTGTCCTGTTTTAATTTGACGTTCAAAGTATGTCAATGTGCCTTCATTAATTAAGTCATTACTTTATGTACATTATACGTTTAAAAAGCTTTACCAATGTACTTTTGTAAATTAACAAACACAAGCAATGGATAAAGCATAATGACAAATTAAGTATAAGCATATAAAATGCCCTTGATAATTATCTTACTTGGTATCATCGCAAATTTCACTTTGTGTATCAAAATCGTAAAAAAGTCTTTGCTGCAAGCACTTTAAATCCCCAAGCAAAATAGTTTCC
Organism: Euglossa dilemma; assembly: GCA_002201625.1. Classification (NCBI taxonomy): domain Eukaryota; kingdom Metazoa; phylum Arthropoda; class Insecta; order Hymenoptera; family Apidae; genus Euglossa; species Euglossa dilemma. Next base: position 138,513 of record NIJG01000027.1, on the reverse strand, counting down.
TATTGTGCTTTGCAAAAATCTCCTTTGTTTCTTTCAATTGTAATAAGTTTGTGCTGCTACGATTGACATTTGCATTTATTACAGCAAGTAAAAAGAAAACATCAAAAGCTTTTGATCGAATTAAAGGTACTCTTTTTTTTTTAGGGTAATAAATTCTGTTTGTAAACAAATTTATTCCAATTGTAATACCTTAGAATTATTCGTCAAATGCAGCACAATCATATTCTCAATATTTTATACTTCACTGCTATGGCAATAGCACAATTTATAAACTTCTACACTAACTGATTCGTGTACTATTACTTAGCATTGTTATTTCTTTTAGATATTAGAGCAAATTTATCAAGAATGGCATCTTCAATGTATAAAGCGAAACATAGTTGGTCAGTCACTTTTTTGTTCCGGGCACAAGAAGAGTATTTAGTATATATCCTACATGAATTATGATCCATGAAAAAGACCGCCGTCTCCTATTTTCCTTACACGTACTGCCTAATCATACCAACAAACGCCACGCACACGTTCTTATAGGGCACGCTGTATCGTTATTCGCACTACATGTTTCTAGCCAGTTACATAGAGCCATTTACCTCGAGATTAATTAAAGTTAATATCAGATTTATGATCAAGTTAATTTCAGTCAATCTCTGCTATTACGATTTAAATAAAAGATTAATGTATCAACACAGCCTGATGTAATAATTAATAACACGCGTCGTTATTGCGATTTATTTATTTTTTTTTTTTTAAGAGAGAAGATGGCAAATTGCGGAGCTGCCATTAACTTTAACTTATATCCGAGGTATCTCCATATTATTATAATAGCACGTTTGCACTTTTATATACGCAGCTTACAAAATAAAAAGTTAAAAAAGTGGAATACACTTGCTGTTCGATCGAAACGTACCTTCTTTCGTCAACAGACCGTATCAGAATCTTCGTCATGATAAAAATAAAAAATTGTATACATTAATTTACAACAATGTTTTTAATATTTCTAATTCATACACTGGCTGTAAAAATGTCGATGTTTCTTTATACACATACTATGAGATGAAAATGCGTAACAAGAACAGTATGTATAATTAATTACAAAATTGTCGTTGCAACTTTGTAATTGCATATTTTGTCACATATTAACAGTGGTTACATTTACTGTTCTAAATTACGCGTTCTCGCGTGCACATAAAGTATGTTTTTTTTTTTTTTTTTTTTCTTTTATTTGTATACGATAAAATTTTAAAACAATCGTTAATTCTGCGCAAAATTCTTATTAAATAATAAAAACGTAATTAATTATTATACATATATATCGCAGATCTTATTAATAACAGCTATTGTTTCGTACTTAAACATCACTTATTCTCTCACTGGTAGTAACGTAATATAAATTAAAAGAAATTCATTACAAGTGAGGCGCTGTGCTTGTAAATTTTACATTAAAAAATATAAAAATTGCGTAATATTCTTTTACATGCGTATTGTGCGTATTGATTTAACTTTTCAGAAACAAATTTCGTCTATATTTCAATCAAAAGTCATTAGAAACTATAACTATTATACAAAATGTTTAAGAATTTCCACTGTACAATTTTTGCTTACACCGATTCGGGAAAGTAAACAAAATATGTATGAATTAAGAAGTACCATATTGACAATGAAATCATTGCATTATTATGCAAAGGTTCAAATATTTACATATATATAATAATCCTGTCACTTATAAAATATATATAAATTGCTGATAAGCACGTATACAATTAACAAATGAAAAGATAGCGTATGGTATTCTCGAATATTATGTCCGCTAAGATTATTCGACGTATGATATTGATGATGTAATGTAGCGTGAAAGATAACAGTACGTGGAAATCCATACTCACTTTGTATCTTTGTAAATACTTCTATGTGTAATAAGTCTGTCATGAATATAGAAACAAATACGTCACACCGTTTGTTAATACAATAAAGCAACAGCGGGAGGCGATATTAGCGACTCTAGTTACAGATAGAGCATATTCATTTCTTAGATCTCTATCAATTACAACATAATCGAAGCGCAAACTAGCAACTAATTGATTCTCGGTTAATGAGTCGGTTATACACACATGTACATCGAGTAGGGACGTGCATCATAGCACGCGAATGGAATGGAACTGACACGGAAAGGAAAGAAAAATAAATCTTGTCGACTGATGTGATGTAAATCAAGAATTTAATGTGATTGTCCCCTGCCATAAGTGAATGGCTTAGCAGCGCACGTGCCGGAGTTAAAAACTTGACTAGAAAAGAACGAGCGTGCGAAGAAGTAACATATATAATGTGTGATTTTACAATTTTGCTTCAGAGATTCCATATTTTTTCTTTCCTTATTTATAGTAATCTCATCGACTTGTTTTCATTTTCGGTATTATTCACTGTAAGTGAGAACACTAACAGTTATTGGTAGTTCCTCGTGTTAACATATATAAACATTCAATTTTATTTCAATGTATAATATCTTCGATGATTTTATTTTCTAATTAACGATACATTCACAGAATCCTCTATGATGAAGTATGTTTCTTAATTATCGGCGTAATTGAATTAATAAATTTCCATTCGATGCACAGAACTACCCACATCTTTCAGTATTCTCGAGTGAAAACCTAACTCCTACTGTGCCGCGTAAGCCCTCCAATTATGCGTAACACTTCGTCGGTGACTTACAAAGCACATTTGCGGACATGCCACATACATAGATATATCCCTAATCATCTCGTATATGAAAAAGTAAAAAATGTTCTTCTCCCCGTGTTTCAATTCACAGCAATTTTACATGCCGTACAGACAAAGTACGTACTGTTCTCCGTGCATTTCAAACTGAATAAAAAGATCAGTCTTTCTTTAGAAGAAAAATTAGAGCAGGCGTGTCTACGCACGCTTTATATTGTATATGACACGTATGTTACAAATAAACTTACACACATGCGTGTGATATCATTAATAATTATAAGATAGATCATATCGGCGTCTGATTTTTCCTTGTCAACGGATGGTATATTAACAACGAATGCCAGTAGAAACTTTTGGAAGAATACAATCCAGTCCTTAATTCTGTTTTAAGCCATATAAACCGTGCCACCTATATTTGATCGCGTGTTAAACAAAAAAAGACAGAGACTGAGAGAGAAGAGAGAGAGAGAGAGAGGAAAAAAGAGGGAAACAAAAACATATGAATAATATAAAGGTAAGAAAAAGAGATACACGAATATTGTTAAGCATTCGTATTTTATAATTTTAGCATTAAAATGCAATTTATGTTTTAGGTTGAGTTTGGACGCCATATCGGTATAATGCGTTAAATATAAAAACACGATCAAATATTAGGTTTGCGAAGTTATATGGTCCACTTGTCAAAATATTCGTACGTCTTATAAATACGCTTAATTTCTTCACTAGTTCACCAAATAATCGTATTTATTAATAAAAACGCACTTACTTTGTTGCGTCAATGCTTTCCTCGTATGTTCCATTTTCAATCACAAAAATGTTTAATACACTCTTTCGGTTTTTTCTCAATTTCATCAATAAAAATAAGTCATTGAGATAGATTCACAATGTTGTCAAAAGGGTGATATCACGAGCGTCTTCACTGTACTGCACTTTGTAACAGTTAACCAACAAATAGTTAACTTTATTTGTGTATTGTATCAAACCAATTGTGTATTTATCCTAATCCTATGAGTTCGTCAACGTGACATGTTTACTGCTTATTTCTTGTGGTACGAATAAATGTCTAATACACATAATTCAATAGTCCGTGCATAATATATGAAAACTCTCAAAGACTGATAGTTGCTTATGCACATGTATGATCAGTCTAACTTCGTGATGTACTTGTTTCACCAATACATTAGTAATTTCTTTGGTTGGCCCAATATATGTTTCTTTGAGCATTCGTACATTTTCAAACACTTTTAGTACGTGAATTGTCTTTATGCACATATTCACCAAACATTATTAAGATGTTCCAATGTTACATTTTGTCGTATTAAGAAGCTGGTTCGTCGTCGGCTAAATTATGAAGATCCGAATAGTTCACGATAGCACGGTGTAAAAATTCATATTGTGCCTAAAAATATTAATTTATGCATTGAATTAAAATGTTATTTATGTCAATTTTATATGTAAAGTAATTTTTTAATATGAAATTTAAATTACATACAAAAGTGCTAATCATGCCGTGTCTCTGTGAACGTAATTTTTTTGTTGTTGTAAAAATATCTACGCGTTTTTCAGTCCTTAGTTGTTGAACCAATATACTAAGAGCGACAAACATCGAACTCCTATCAGATCCATAACTGCAGTGTACAACTAGTGAACCGCTTGATTCTGTATCATTTGTAAGCGTTTGGTTTACAAGTTCAATGAGACCACGAGTTACTTCAGGTACTTCTCCCTCTACTGTTGGCCATCCATGATATTGGTATTGCGTTACTACGACACTTTCGTCAGTTTTTGTGTTAGAAACACAAAATTCACGATGAGTGTAATACGGACAACTCTCGCTTTGAATATATCTAACTCTTATATGGTCATATACTGCTTCGTCATCGGGCCAATAGCGTGGACATTTTCGTGGACCTTCATTTAACTGAAATAAATTTTTATATTACTATTTCTATGATACTCCAAAGGGATAGTAGTTTCGTATTATATAACATACTTATTTAACGTCGGAGGCACAATAAGAATTTTCGTCCGACTGTATAAGTATCAATATTATATATAAGATCTGAGTTGCGTACCATATATGATATTTACGCAGAGTTTGAAAAAAATTAAAAATTGATAGAATTTAAAAAAAAAAGAAAAGGGAAGAATCTTACATCGGATAACATTACTATCGTGGAGATGCACTGTTCTGAAATCATTCGCCAAAAATCTGCTATTGTAGTGTCTAATGGATCTTGAGTAATAACAAACGATTCAGAATTGTCATAGCCTTCAATAAACGACGCATTAATGTATGTTGAGTGTTCTCTACCCGGAACAGGTGTAAGAATTACTCGATTTCTGTCATACGGTATTATTAATTCGCTTCTGTTCTTGGTTTTATTTTCATCACCACCGCCAACAGAATATGACTTTCTATCTTCTAATACAGAATTGATTTTCTGCAAGTAACAAAAACAAAATGTACAACTTCTTATCAATTTTTTTTATGCAACTTGTTTGCGATAAAATTTAGTACTTACATCATACTCTTCTTCCATTCTACATTTTTCTTTACCATTATCTCTTTGTCTTAATCTTGCGACTGTAGTTTTAAGCTGCGATGCCGGAATTTCTGTATCTCCGTATTGTGCCATTTCCATCAATGCACGATAAATGAAAATATACTGTTTCAACGATTGCACTAAGAAATTTCTTTGATGTCTTAGATCACATACTGTATTGAAAATCGAGACCTGGCCCTCTTCTGCAAGTTGTTGCAGTAAAGAATCTAATGCAACTAACGTTCCAGTGCGTCCGACACCTGCACTACAGTGTACCAATATCGGGCCTTTTTCTAACGAATAAGCCTCGTTCACTCTTTTGATGAACCTCAGTATCGCATGAGGATGTTCTGGCGCCATAAAATCTTTCCAAACTAAGAAATGATATTGAACAATGGTGCGCGCGTCTCGTTCCCCTAATCGTGTCATCTTTAATTCACGAACAACATAATCCGAATAAGCTCTTTCTCGGACATGTTCAACAGTGATGTCGCCAAAATTTTTGGTTTCGCCTTTATCTGGCCAATATTTCGCACATTTCGTTTTCGAGTATTCTTCAAGGTTAGTTAACATAAGTATCAGTTCAAGATGTTGTTCCCAAATCATTCTCCAGTAATCACAAACAGTATTTTCCATTGGACCTTGCGCACATATAAATTTCTTGCGTTCTTTGTATCCTAAGACAAAGTTGGCATTTATATAGTCGGATCCACAAATTCCGTCCATTTGTGCGAGTTTTACTCTAGTTTGATCGTAACACTTTATATCTGGATAACGATTTTTATAAAGATTTTCGCGTGCTTCCGAAGCCCTTGTTGTACGATCTGTGAATCTATCTGGTAGTAGTTCAAACTCGTGTTGAAAACCATAATCAGAATCTCGGTGTCGTTCAAGATATGACTGGAGCAGTTCGCTTTTAGGAATGGGAGGCATATCTGGAGGACTTGCCGCTACTAGTTGATGTCTTCCTCGCAGACTTCTGCATAAATGTCTATTAAAATAAAAATATTGATTAAACTTTAAGTACATAAAAATTTTCTTTGTTAAATGTACAATAGTACATTCTTTTACCTGAAACTATTTCGTAAAGTTATAATTTCTTCCCCTCGTTGTTGAGCACGTCTTGTGTATCTATGCAATACACAAAGTGCAATGAGAAGAATAATGATGATCAGTATAAGAGCAATGGAAATTTGTAAAATTACGCTGAGCGTGGTTACTTCCGCTGATACCATAGTTATAGGATCTAGTCCTCCATAAAGAGGATTAAAGTAGTTACTATAGGCTGGTAAAAGTTGATCTTGATTTCCAAATACTATAAAAAAACGTCTTGTTGTATGGACTACTTCAAATGTAAAATACATGAATTTATCTATCAGTACTAGACATACCGATGACTTCAATGAAACCCGTGTAGTTCGACTTTTCATCGAGAAAACCATCCTGTGCGGTAAATGACGGTTGTTCGGAAGATCCATCATTGCCCTTTGTTTTCTGAATAGCTATATTGTCTCTTTTCTTCCTTTCTACAGTTTCTGTGTGATTGCTGTCTATCATATTGGGAATGGTTGTTTCCATCCTTTGAGTAGTGAAGGTCGATGCCGTTGTAGTGGGAATAGTGGTCAATGTTACTGGTGTGGTAATAGTAGTAGGTGTTACATTGAGTGGCGGTGTAGTTGTTGAAACTTCAGGAACAAAATGTAATACCGGCGGAGCAGCTTTTGGCCGAAGTCCAATACATTTGTTGCACATGCTGCTACTGTTGAATGATTCGCCATCACCAAGGAAAATTTCCGATATTAATCGATCGCTATCAAATGTTTCCGCAACATAAGCTCCACCGGAAGGTGAATTATGTGCATACTGATACGAATATACATTGATTTCCTCAGGTGGTGGTAAATCAGAAACACTTTTTTGTGGCGCTAATTTTACTAGGTAAACTCGGTAACAACATATAGGACCGTTTCGTTCCGTGATTCGTGGCAGATACAGCTTAAACAGCTGTTTACCTTGATTTTCGATTTTCCGCCATGATCGCATGTTTAAGCTATCTCTATCTGGTATGGTAATCGGCGTGGTACAATTACCGATAGCATCCTTTCCTGGTGTACGAGATCTAGTTACGCCATTCACACGAACAGTATAATTGGTGTTAGGAGGTATCTGATTAAAGTGTGTGCTATTTTTCTTGTAAACGCTCCAATTCTGTGGTCCCCAGGTATCGATATCTAAACGGCCCATGTCATTTTTAAATCTAGCAATGCCAGTTAATTGTATATTATAACGGGTAATAACACCGTTCGGTTTTTCAGGATGAACCCATGTAATAGAGATGAAACTAGAGCTACTTATATTATCAAAACGACAATTAACGGATAAATTTTGCGGAGGGCTAGCCACTGGAATTAAAATCAAATTTTTTAATTTCTAATTTCTAAAGATAGAAAACACTACGTTTGTAAGATCAATAATTTTACCTCCATCTATAGTAGTGCCATTCACTTCAGTGCTCCAGTTTCCACATTCCTTTGTATATTCGCTACACGCGGCAATTTTAAACTTATACGTTGTAGCTGGGTCGAGATCGACAAATGCATACACGGTAAATTGTTGCGCAGGATACACCGCTTCTCTTTTCTGATCTCTATGCGTAACCATTAAATTATAATAATGAACGTGTTCTTTTAAATCCGGCGGCGGCACTGACCATCTTATTGTAATAGAATTTTCGGTAACCCCGTTAACAGAAACTTTTGGCACAAATATAGGATCTACAACAAATTGAATCGATCTGTTATTTGACTGTTCGGAAAAAGAAGGTATACGATTAATATCATGCCTTATTTTATTACCTTTCTCAAGTGTAGTAATCCAACGTGGATCGAGCCGTGCGTGTGATTTACCTACAGTATTTGTAGCGCTAATACCAATTTGATATGCTGTACCACTTTCAAAACCTTTTAAAACATAACTTGAATTACCACCTCCGATTTCTTCGGAATAGTATTGATATTGATTGGTTCCGTTTTTCATATGTTGGATAATATACTTTTTAATCGGTTCATTGCCATCGTTTACAGTCCAGTTCAAAAATATACTGCCAGCACCAACGGCTTTCATAAAGTCGATGCTTACCTTTGGTACATCAATCACAAAAAGATGTCTATAAGCGCTAATTTCACCGTTGTAATCGCGTGCTTTACAAATATACGTTCCGTTATCTTTACGCGTCAGACTCGCGAATTCTAGAGTCAATACAGTTAGAGTTTCGTTTATTGGTGTGATAGTGGTAAAATCCTTCCAGTGCTCGATACTTTCTGAATCATTCCCTTTTAACCAAGTAAATTCGGACAATGGGAAACCATGTATGTGACATGTCAAGTTAGCTGATTCCATTACTTTAGCCCTAATGTCCTCTCCAGCTGTTATTCTACCTGGCTCTAGAATAGAAATAACTCATAATTAAAAACATAAAAAGCAACACAGTTTTGGAAATTATAAAATTAAACTGATAATTGACATTTACCAATAACTCTAATATGAACATCCTTTTCTAAGAGTTCTCCTTCTGCAGTTTGTGCTACACACTTGTAATCTCCTGTATCATTTCTACTAGCCTGTTTAATATCCAAACGTCCTCCGGATTCAAAATCTTTTATAGTGGTGAGATTTTTTCCATTGCTGGTCCACGATACTTGGCCAGGTACATTGAGTTTACATATTAATGATGGTGTACTACCAGCCTCTATACCCTCTAAATCTTGGGATGCTGTAATTTCTAACACTGCTGGATTCTCATTTTTTGACTCAGTGGTTTCTACTTTTTCAACAGCTGGATCAGGACATATAAAAATATGTATACATCATGTATTTATTTTGATATCCGTGTGATACATGAATGTTCAAAATAACACAAAGTCTTGTCAGTTTGATGGTGATGGCAATAAAGGATAAACTGATAAACTGATTAACATTATTTTTTATACAAGAGGTATTTTATATGTTTGATTAAAAAAGAACTTTCAGCTAAGTATGTGAACGAATCAAGTGGTTGGCTCGTTAATTCATTAAAATCATAATAGTGGAATCATACAAACTGGCCAAGTTTTGTCTTAACAGCTTAAATTGCCAAAGATCTGAAATATATTTTACTATAATTCTTGGTATAACAGGTTTGATGGACTTATGGTTGAATATGAAATTATGGTTCAATATCAAATATGAAAAAAGGAAAAAAAAAAAAGAAGAAGAAAGGAAAGATTTTTTACAGTGAATAGAAAATTTGAATGAAATGAAAATTATTAATCAACTGAAACTATTCACATCTGTAGAATATTTTTTATTTAGGAGTAAACAATAACAACTGTTTATATGGAAAATAATTTAATATCGTTTATAATTATTATGACTTTACAACTTATAAAAACACGAGTCTAAAATAATGTCATTTTATTCGAAATTCTCGTTCGTGTAAAATGTAAAAATATGTACGTATGTCGCGCAAATCCTTTATTTAACGAGTTCAACAGTTATTATCACGATGGCACCAGTGACTCAATAAGTGACGTTTTCTCACGTTAAATGTCTTTAAATCATGTATCATATTGCACGATTAAATTATTTTTATTTATCAACGAAAATAATCGTTGCATTTAAAAACAGGTACGAATTATTAAAAAAATAAAAAAGAAACAAAATTTGTTTGTAACAATTGCTCTGGATATTATATGAGAAGCAATATTTTTTACAATTTTTAATTCAATTTTTTTCGACTTTTATAAAATTTTTTCAACCGTGAATAAAAATTACTGTGGATAAAAATATAATTTGATTTTTATTTAATAATATTAGCAGAAGACAAAACGGATGTTTCCCGTAAATGCAGAAATGATATTTAAGTATTTAATGTACCGCGTTGAAACGGATCGGTAATCAGGAAGCGATTACAAAATAAGGGATCATTTTAATGTTCATTTATCGTTGAATTTGATGATTCGGTCTTTATAATCATAATTACTATTCGTATGTAATTTTTCGAAATGAATTCTGCTTTATTAGTCTATCTCTATTTACCTACACGAGTATATATGAAATACGTAACAAGGTGGTTAAATGAAATAGGAATCGATCGCAGCAACATACTAGTGATCTTATGATAAATAAATTTGTATTACGGTACGCTTTAATATAAATAACAAAATGCAAATAAATTAACTTACGGATAAATGAATCTTTCGATATTAGATATGTTATATTTTACTATTTGGAAATACATATATAGAAAATTGAGTTTACGCTTTTTCCGATAATCAAACCGATAGAAAAATTCTGTTTCCTAATATAAACATAGATCGCATAACAAACAGGAAATAAGAGACACGGGTGCATCGAACGATAAATAATTGAAATTATCAAGATACGCCAATGACATTCGATACCTTTTTATATTGTTAATTAATCGTGCATGGCGGTATGGAATTTTATACGCCTACGTAGGTAACAAATCATTTGGCACGAGTTAAAGCTATTGCCATTGCAAGAACTTTTTAAACGAAGGATAACAATCGTGAGGACGATGACAGCGGTACATCGTGTATCCGCTAACTACATCGCTTATAACGTTCATTGTATTCACTGTCGACGTTCGATGAGAAGAGCGGAAGAAGCTGTCGTTGCATTCGAATCGATCGCGAGATAATTCATAAAAGTATTTGTATGACTTACCAGATTCATCAAGGCCGGCGACGATAAGTACGAAAAAGCAGAGTACCATCAAAGGGATACTCGACATCGGTAGACCACTTCGGGGAAACATGGCGTCGTGACAACCGGGCGTGAGCGTTGTATCCCTGGCCCTTTTCCCACTTCCTGCCACCTTCTTATACGTTCTCGATTCCTTTCACAATCCCATGACGTGCAGTTAGTATCGCCTGTCCATTTGAATCACGATCCAATTCACTATTTCATATCACGCTTCGCACTTACGTGCGACGCACTTTTCGAGATGCTCGGACACACTTTGCAAATCTCACCCCGTAATAGTGCTGGCGAAACTGAATCATATTATACGAATGTAATGTAGGTGCCTCGACGAACACCACGCCGCCAAATGCGAACGATTGACACTGCCCTCCGTCGGGCCTCTGCTCCAGGTTCGGGTAAACACGTCGATAATGAAGGCGGTTGCTCCGAGGGCGGGAAATTGCATCGAGTGTATCTATTCTACACTCTTTTCTTTTTCTTTTTCCACTGACAACGTTAAAAAGTAATTCTGCTCCATTACATATGACAGGAAAAATTTAATTTTTCATATATCATTCGAAATCAGGATTACGCAACATCCATGAAATATACATATAAATATAAGTATATATGTACACGTATATACGCATACGTGTATGTACATATGCATACTACGAATGATTAATAATACTTTTATCAAATATATTATAAA
>NIJG01000027.1:79778-126746 GCA_002201625.1 Euglossa dilemma | reverse complement strand
AATATTTATATATATGTAACTATCATAATAATATTTTTATACGTATTTAATTTTAGTTTTTATACATATTTCATTTTTAATCAATTTTAATTCCATTAGTTCGGTCATATCGTAAAAAATAAATTAAATATACTTTATTATCGATGTGGCATGATCATTATTTCTGTATCATGTCTTCTAGGGGGCTCTTGCTATGTATAACTGCCACTGACATGCACATATTCTTGCCTTTATAAAATGTTCTTCAATCTGTTTAGTTTTCTTACTTTTCTCCTTTTTTCCGCGTAAATCTCAGTGTAGCAGTAAGTGGTATGGCTGAGTTGATTTTAGATCCCAACATTCGAGGTTGGGTGTTTCTGCCTATTGTTGTAATTACGTTTTTAGTAGGCATTATTCGACATTATGTTTCGATACTACTTGCCTCACAGAAGAAGGTTGAACTTCATCAAGTACAAGACAGGTTATTATATGAATTCAAAAATTGTACTTTAAGTTTGTCGAAAAATTTAATGAAAAATTTACATATTATTTTGGTGCTTTTTAGTCAAGTGATGATTCGCTCCAGACTTCTTAGAGAAAATGGTCAATATATTCCAAAAATGGCATTTATTAGTAGAAGGCATTTCTTTAATAACGAAGAGACAGGTTATTTTAAAACACAAAAACGTGCTCCAGTATCACAAAATCCAATGACAGATCCTAATATGATGACAGACATGTTAAAGGGAAATGTCACTAATGTTTTACCAATGGTATTAATAGGTGGTTGGATTAACTGGATGTTTTCTGGCTTTGTCACAAGTAAGCTCACTAGATTAGATGCAAAGTATAAATTCATTTATTTTGAATTAATATTGATATTTTCATTTCAGCTAAAGTACCATTTCCTTTAACATTACGTTTTAAACCAATGTTACAACGTGGCGTAGAGTTAGCTACTCTTGATGCTGCATGGGTTTCATCAGCATCTTGGTATTTCCTTAATGTGTTTGGACTTCGTTCCATTTACACACTTGTTCTTGGAGAAAGCAATGCTGCTGATACTTCTAGACTTTTACAAGATCAAGTATCTGGTGCTGCAATGTCTATGCCACCAGATCCAAAAGCTGCATTTAAATCAGAATGGGAGGCACTGGAGATATATGAACATAATTGGGCACTGCAGGGAATTGAAGCAGATCTTATAGGATCACAAAGAACAGACACAAGTGAAAGTATGTATTTGTAATAATGAATTTTATCAATTTGTATTTTTAACAATAATTTATATTTTATAGGTAGCAAATAATATACATTACATCTATATCTCTAGATATAGCATGTGCCATTTTGGAAAGATGATTCAACTTTTAAGTAAAAATTGTTCACACTTACCACCATAGCAATATATTTTCATCTACTCTACATTTTTATGGTACAAATAAATATTCATATTTAATATTTATAAATTGTTAAACAATATGTACTATAAAATTTATCATAATAAATGTTTGTTTTACAAATGTATATTAAGAATTCCTTATTAAAGCTTAAGTTAAGTTCAGCAACTAAAATTTTATATAATTATGTACAATTGGATTTATACATCATTTATACATCAAATTAAAAATTACAAAGGCTCCATTTTAGGATATAAGTCTGTTCTATGATGATTTTCGCATGGCATATTTTGTCGAATTTGTTTTAATAGGTTCAAATCAATCTCTGCTAAAGCCATGTCAGTTTTATCACTACATTGTCCTATTATTGTTCCCCATGGATCAATAACCTGGTAAAATTTTATACATATAACATAAGTATTGTACTTAATTTAATTAAAAGTAGCATATATTGCAAAATTATTTACCATTGCATGACCCCAGCTCACTCTCTTTTTATTATGCGTACCAATTTGAGCAGCAGCAATAACATAACACTGTGTTTCTATAGCTCTAGCACGTAATATTATCTCCCAATGTGCAGCTCCTGTTTGATATGTAAATGCTGATGGATATGTGAGAATTTCTGCCCCCATATTTCTCAATGACAGAGATAATTCAGGGAAACGCATATCATAACACTAACATTAGTGTTAAGTAAATATGATTTTCTTTTACCCGAAGTAGCATAACATTAAACTTGTATAAAAAGGATACAATACTCAGTGCTAATTTACCAATTGGCGTAGATATAGGTGGTTCAATTTTCTGTCCTGGTAAAACATAATCAGATTCCATTAATCTGACTCCAGTAGTTTTATTATCCATATCAAATAAATGTATTTTCCGGTAAGTACTAACAATTTCCCCTTCACTATTGATCACAATATGCGTATTACTTATACGATTTTCAGTGTTATCTAACTATAAATATGATTAAAGTAATTATATAAATTGAATATTAATTTTTGATTTCATAAAGAAATAGAAAGAAATGTAGACTTCTTACTGCTTCATGCAGTCCACCTAATGACAACCACATTTTATTTCTTTTTGCTATTTCTTTGTAGCTTGTTACTGTTGGTCCATCCAAAGGTTGAGCCATAGCTATTGTATCTTTTTTATTATCTGCTAAATAATCGCATGCTTCAGGGAAAAATGCAATCTAGATATCAAGATATTTAAAACATTTGAATAAATATAATTTAATGTTAAAAAGTTGATACAAATTTTACTGTTACTCACACAAGCTGTTCTGCACTTGGCTTTTTCAACAAGTTCACATACGGTTTGTAAATTTTTTTCTTTGTCATTTGTCGATGTCATTTGACACACTGCAATTAATGGATTTGCCATGGCACTAAAATGTCTGATAACCTGTTTCCTAGAAGGTCATGGTAGTGTAATAAAAATGACTAAAAAAGTACTTGGTTATTTTATATTTCTACCGATATAAAATTTTGTTTATACAATAATTTAGACATATTTATTACTTATTACTTATTAGATAATATTACTTTATTTTGTTTACAATTATTACCTTTGGTAGTGAATAATAGGAAAATTACTTAGAAAACGCATGCTTATCACTTATTTACATTACAGGTAAGGACATTTGATAATATGAAAATGTTAACGATAAAGTGGGGTATAATATTATATGTTTACTAATATTTATGCATTTTGTAATAGCATTTTAATTAAGAAAGAATGAATAATCTTTCTGTAGATTTAATTATAATTGTCTTTATAGTATGATAATATTTTTAATTTATAGAATAAATTGTCAGAATTATAGGTTAACAGAAACTTGAAATTGAAAAGCGAACACTCAAATTATGCGCGCGCATCGATGCGCCATCTACGATATGACGTTATAATTCAAAATTTCAATCAGTTTGATTTTTGCAACCGTTGAAGAAATATTTCGTTCGGTATGTGAAATTTTGTTCTTTAAAAAAGTTATTTATATTATGCATCTTTAGTAATTAATATATATCTTCCGTGATAAAGTAACGTTGTGAATTAATAACAGTAATAGTGGCAGCTGTCAGTAATACCGATGTAATACTTTTATCAACGTCATTGCAATCGTGTTCGAAACGAGTGGATTATACAAGAAATAGCGGATTCGGAAGAAAAGAAAAAACGGCCTTCTATCGGTAAGTCACTTTATATTTGCGTATCTTCTTTAATGAATAATTTTCGAATCATTAACGTAAACGAAATAAATGTGAAATTTTTCGTATTATAACGGTATCGATAAAAGATTTACGTAATCGAAGCAAATAAAACGAAGCTTCCCTCTATTCGTTTAGCGTAGCAAAGGGTATTTTGAAGTCTACGAATAATATCACCACTACGATATATTTCATTTTTATTTATTCTATTTTATTAAATTGTCATAGTATATAATACACAAGTGAGACATTCATTTATTAAATTCACTTATCAAGCAGAAATAATGTTCTCATTCGTGGAGTTACGTTTACTGTTCTCGTTAAAAAGTCGATAACAAAAGGACAGTACATGTTTCTACGGAAAAATCACAACTTACTAGTATATCCTGTTTGAAGGACAATCAATAAATACTACTGTTCTACTTGTAAATGCATTTGTATCGTTGCGTGGAACAGATACTCTAAAACTCATGATGGGCAAGGCGGGGGGGGATTTAGAAGTCGAAGGGGATGAGAAACCTATTATCCGAGAAACACATAATAATATCACGCACTCGGATTGTTTTTGTTCAACGAGAAAAAACATCTAAAATATCTATAGTAAAAGTCTCGGGGATCTCGGGTAAGTTGGAAAGGGGGTGGAAGAGACGTATTGGGTTAGAGGGGGCAGGGGGAGCGAGTGATGCAATGCTGCAAGATCAAATAATGTCGTACTAATTATGTTTCCTTTCTTTTTTTTTTCTTTTTCTTTCTTTCTGTTCCTTTTTCTCGTTTCTTTTCTGCCGTATTTTTTGTAAGCTGCGTTAATACAATCGTTGAAATCGACACACATACTTTTGGGACACACACACAACTTTATTTGCCTTTAGTGGCTCGTATCGCCTTGCAAATTTCAATCCACGGGTGTCCGTAGGAACTGCAAATGTCACAGACGTTCGACGAGCTTGATGATGGTTGACTAGGTTGGTGGCCGGGTGTACTCGGTGAGGATGACCCTTCTTTTTTCAATTTACACGTGGATGACGAGAGATGTAGAAAATCGACCGAGGGCGGTAGAGAGGCGGGTGCACGTGTTTTACGCGATGACGGTAATGTTGCTGAGTTGTACGACGATGACGAGTTAGACGATGGCAGTATCGAGGGCGATCGCTCGAGCGATGGAGATTTTGCCGCCTGTATTGACCGGCTCGAAGGCGACGATAGGCGTAGACACCGTAGAAGGTTGAGTCAATCATTGAGCAGACCTTGAGATACGCTGATCAGCTGCTCCTTCAGCACGCGGAAGGAGGGTCGCACTTCCGGGCAGTGGGCCCAACATTTTCGCATTACCTGCCAAAGCAAACAACGGATTAACACAGAGTCACGTTGCGCAACACTTGTTACGCGTATTATTAGGTCACCCCATAAGTTCGTGTCGTTTTTCTATTCTTCTATTTAAAATTATACGTCGAATAAACGTTTAAATATTAAGAAGAAATGTAATCGTTCTTTCGTTTCAACAGAACCATGGTACTTTAGTTATTACTATATATATTTTATTATTATATATATTACCGTTTATTATTATACCGGTTTATCGCCTTATGTGTATAAAATGCAAAGAAAAATGAAAATAGGGATGATCTAATATATTTCTAGATAATCGTGTTTATTTCCTCTGGTAAATTATATCGTGGCAAACCTCATAGACTTCTTTGAAGCAAGCTTTAGGTCTCTCCAATATGATTCCACGTTGCACTCTTTCAACGACCTCGGTGTTTTTTAGGCGTCCATAAGGCATCTTTCCGCATGTAAATATTTCCCACATGAGTACTCCGTAAGCCCAGACATCAGACTTTGAGCTGAAGCGAGTGTAGTTCAACACTTCCGGGGGCGCCCATTTGATTGGGAATTTGGTGCCGCCACTGCTGGTATACTGGTCATCCAGTACATACCTGCGATCAAATCCGGAAGCTCGAGAATAGTTAGAGGAAACTACAAGCTTTAAGAAGAATTTTTACCTTGCTAATCCAAAATCTGCAACCTTCACTACATTTTCTGAGCCCACTAAACAATTGCGCGCAGCAAGATCTCTGTGAATGTAGTTATGCCTTTCCAGATAAGCCATGCCTTTGCATACCTGCAATTAAAAGCAGCAGTTAAGTCAGCATTAATTCTCCCAATAGTTAGAACAACAGCATATTGATGATATTCGAAGATAAATTTCACCTGTATGCACATGTCTAAAAGAAGACCAACATTTGCACCTAGAGTTGCTTCATGGCGACGGAGGTAGTTGAGCAGAGATCCATGTCGCATGTATTCAGTGACAATATATATTGGTCTGTCCTTACTGCAAACGCCGTACAGCTGAACCAAATTCTGATGCTGAAGTTTCCTAAAGTTAAATAATTTAACGTTCATCCAATCTATCACTGATTCCCTAAACTTAATTATACGTTAACGTTATAACCGTTGTTAGCTGATTCAATCATCGACTCACGTCATCACTTTAGCTTCTTCTATAAAATCATCTTCAGACATTGTGCCTTCTTTCATCATCTTCACGGCAACGTCTATGGAACCACGCCATTTTCCTCTTCGCACTACTCCAAACTGTCCAGAGCCAAGTTCTTCCAATAAATGCAGTTCTGCCGGATCAATTTCCCATTTGTCTGGAAATCAAACAGTTGTTGCAGTATTTCGAAAGGAAATATAATTAGATCTAACGAATCGGAGAAAGATAAGAGACAAAGATGAAATTCCTTTTGTAATTTAACGCTAAAGGATTACAAACCGTGACTGAGGCCAGCAGTTGGTGGTACAGGGCGATCACAGGGGCTGGTTTTCAATCGGCTGGCTAATCCACCGCTGTTATGCCTGTGATAGTTCACTAAGTCGGGTATAGAACCACAGCAATGTTTCTCAGATAAATAAAACTCCCCTCTGGTGTTCTTCTTGATGTGATAGTGTTTCACATGAGGATGTGGACTGTAACAGTTAGAATAATATGTTATTGAGATTCTGTTGCGACATTACCGTACAGAGTGATACTACAGGCGGAAGTACTTACACTTTAGTGTAAAGAGAAAGCGTGTACAGTCCTTTGGTAGATGAATTACGTACAACAAAGCATCCTTCCTTATCCTCCTGCTTGAGCAATGATTCTGCACGTTGTCTGGACATATCACCCACGTACCACCTACGATTTCAAGCATTGTGTTTTAACCATCGTCACGCTATGTCGTCGCGTATACCCTTAAGAACTGTAAATTCGCGATGAACCACATCGTCTGCATGCTTACTCGTATTTTTGGAGACCCAGGAGTTCTTTTTCCTTCACGTAGTTGCTGGGAATGTAACCGATAGATCTGAAAGGAAAATCAACAGTTACGATTAATTGTTTTAACTATTATTTACATACATTACCCTATAATTATTGCACGAGTTTAATTATTAACTAGCCTGTCATCAGAAGCTTCGTTAAACTTCGTGAATCGATAGCAGATCGTGTTACCTGAGTCTTAACAGGAATCGATCAGGTATTTTCAGCGAATGTTGGAAATAAGTTAAAAGTACTCATCCTCGAGAATTTGTGCTCGAATTAGAGCGAAGAAATTTTTTATCGAGCATACAGAGGTAGAATATATCTGATTTTGGTACTAGTTCCCATTGACCTCTGTTTCCTTGGTAGGTTTCATCGTATAGCGTTCACGAGTCGAATCGTCGGTCAACGCAGAGCCCTAATCCGCTTTTGGCTACGTTAAGTAGTCATTGAAGAGTATGCAGAGAGTAACTTAAGCCTTTAAAAGCACTCGATTGACGATGCGCGAGAATATGGGTTATGCCAAGAGGATATGGGTTTTTAGGGAACGCAGAATTAATTCTGACTGCTAATTGCCTAATTGCCGGGCCTGATTAACTCGAAATCAGAAATCAGAAAGGAGATTTTCTCCTCGATATATCGTACGTGTCCGAATTAAAGCTTCTGAAGAATTTTTCTGGAGCAAAGTATATTTGCCAGGATTGTAAACGAATAAACCAACGAGAATAACTGCTAGTTGCTTAATTGCTTAATTGCCGGGGTCTGAGTAATTTTAAATCAGAAATCAGAAAGGAGATTTTCTCCTCGATATATCGTACGTGTCCGAATTAAAGCTTCTGAAGAATTTTTCTGGAGCAAAGTATATTTGGTAGGATGTATTGTAAACGAATAAATCAACGAGAAAAATGCGTGTTGCAGAAAAAGATGATCATAGAAGAGCTTAAGAAATATAAAGCTGCGTAATTCTTCCTTTTCCGAACATTTTCATCCGACTTGTTGCCACTAGTAGTCAGTGCACTCTTCTTGTCTCTACGTACCCATGCTCATCTTTGACCCTCCACCAATGTTCCTGAGTATCATCTAGCACCTCGTACTCTGCACCCTGAAACACAAGAAAATTCATTATTATCTACCTAGGACCCTGGAATGATTTTAAATGCCAATGACGCGATCTCGATGACTATCCATGATCTTCAAGCGACTGTTAACTTTGATTCTCAACGCCAAATGAGCCTAACTTTAATGGTTCTACACATTAAGAGATTTCGGCACCCGATTGCACTCTCTTTGATCTTCGAAAATATAATACTAAAACGATCAACTCCATTCGATTTTCTTTTAAACCAATAAATAGTACAGCGGAGCTTTAAACGTAACATATTTGAAGAAAACATTTATCCAAATTTTTATCGGTATTTCAATTTACCACGTTTGGAGGCGGTGGAAGAACATTTGTTCAAATTTTTATCGGAATTTCAATTTATCACGTTTGGAGACGGTGGAAGAATTTTTTCGGATTTCATTTCAAATTATTATTCGCTGAGAAACGTACAGGGAGAGAATGACCCTGGTTCATCTAACGATTGTTTGGTTCCTGATCCAAGATAATTATCATAATCCAAGCTGACCTTCTAACGATCTTTTCTCTTCCACTTTACAAAGGTATTACCGTCGTTTAATCGGAAATTTCAGCGGAATTACGTTCCTACAGAGCAATCACTTCGGACCAACGAGAACTTTCACCGCGATCTAACAGATGAATAATTTAAAATTGCGATTTTTCTCGTTAATCCGTGAAGCAAGTTCATTTTTTTTTAAATGGAGTGGAATCCGGTACAATAACCACGCTAAACCTGTCTCAAACACGATCATTGCATAGGCAAAGAAATGTAAATTCTCTGAATAATCTAGTTCTTATTTTGGATCATGAATCAACGAAAGTCAGAAGAGCTTCCTGGATTGTTCGTGAACGACACGAGGTAGAAATTCCGAAAAATGGCGCCTCGACGAGTTTAGAGGATATTCAGGGTTACTACGAGTTTTTCGTGAATTGACCAAAAAATAGAGCGAGGTTACGCGAAGCGTGGACCGGAATTTCGATGTTTCGGTTAGCTGTATCCTTCCGAACGTTGTTCCTCGATATTTACGCCTCGACTCTGAACCGATCAGTTACGAAATCTGTCAGAGACAGGACTCGTTTTCTTCGCATACGTCGGATAAGTGTTTATCGAGACTTCATTATTATCGTTCGAGACATTCGCACGCTGTGCTAAAACAGCGAGAGACCAGAAGATCAGATTAGGTTGCTCGACAAATAGACGGAGACCGATGAAACGTGGCTCGAATTGTTCGAATAACCAAAGGTCTCTGTGCTGATCCTTTTAATTCGATGAATAGGAGTTTAGAGGTTTAGGGTTAACGAAACGTGTAGCAAATTTTTAAAATGATTTAGTAATTCGGCTATTATTTACGAACGATGGAAGTCCAGAGTGCTAGAAGTCTAGATCTAGGTGTAAGGTGTCTTGCGAATCGTTCAAAGCCAACACACGTTTGTAAATTTTCTCAAATAACGAATAACTTTTACCCTTATTTCGTCGAATCATCTAAGATTAATCGTTAATCCGAGGTAAAAATTTCGAGGTCTAGAGGTCCAAGCTTACGAACGAGTTACGACTCTAGAATCATCTAAAATTATGAAACGGTCCTCGGTGTAAAGTTTCTCAAATAACGAATGATTTTTACCCTCACTATGTCGAATCGTCTAAGATCGTTAATCAGATATATTTACGCATCGCAGAGGTAAAAATTTCGAGGTCTAGAGGTACAAGCTGACGAACGAGTTACGACTCTAGAATCATCTAAAATTATGAAACGGTCCTCGGTGTAAAATTTCTCAAATAACGAATGATTTTTACCCCCACTATGTCGAATCGTCTAAGATCGTTAATCAGATATATTTACGCGTCGCAGAGGTAAAAATTTCAAGGTTTAGAGGTCCAAGCTTACGAACGAGTTATTACTCTAGAATCATCTAAAACTATGAAACGGTCCTCGATGTAAAGAATCGTCTAAGATCGTTAATCAGATATATTTACGCGCCGCAGAGGTAAAAATTTCAAGGTTTAGAGGTCCAAGCTTACAAATGAGTTATTACTCTAGAATCATTTAAAACTATGAAACGGTCCTCGGTTAATTTCGGATCGTAGGAAGCGTGGTAAACACGGAGTCGGACTGTTAATAGGATTCGCGGGGTGGTTTCTCCGCATATTAGAGGATAACCATCGTCCACGGAATGTGAGCGATGTTGTTGCCATCGTGGACGATGATATGATCGACGCGGGACATTATCGGGCCCGTTATCCGACCGCAGGTCTCAACTGCGTGAAAGCTTGATTATAACTTGGAAATTTAGCCACGGTTTCGAGGCTTTCCGCAGCGCCGGATCGAAACCATCGCGAGATCGATCGAAAGTTTCGGAAAGGGTCTCTCTCCCTCCTTTCCTTGATCCTTGACCGAGCTGTGCTGCATTTATCACGATCCTCGCGTGTCCTGGCCGTTCGATATGTTTGTTTGGCTCGACTCGATACTACGCGATTTGATTTGACATCGACACGGAGGACGAAGAACGCGATTAAATTCGAGTTGGTCCCGGCCCGTTCCTATCGCGTCATTTATCTACGATCTACGTTTAGTCTGCATCGCGGCACGGCGTAGATCCTTGTGATAACATTTACTTTGACATGATTCGCTTTAATCTACCGAAATATAATTTCATTCCCCGCGATACCAATCGGCCCGGTCACGTTCGATACGGTTTGATATCTACGTACACGAGCTCGTCTGTACAGCTCGATTCAACGATCCGAATGGCGCAATGTAATTCGGTTTCACCTTCTTTCCATACGGTACACAATGCGAGACTACGTTCGATTCGGCTCAAGTGCATGGCGGCACGATTTAATTCGATTCGATCCGAGAACAATGCGATTTGCCGCCGCATGCCGCGGTAATGCTCGCTTCAACGTCCGATCATAAACTATGTCGTTACATAGAGGCACTCTAGTCCCCCCCGATTCTCTAGGATTTAACATTAAACCTATCATGGTTTAAATCGCTATTTTCCAAATTTTTATTACAAATTTCGCGTCCAACTTTATTATCTTAATCACTCGTCTTCGCGAATTTTCTTCCGATATACGTATAATCATTTTCGCGATGTCTCGTGTCATTCTATTTTTTCAAGCTTCTACTTTCTTATTCACCGGTCATTTTGACCGTGGTAGGTTTAGCGTTAACCCTAATCCTTCCAATAGTATTCCCGTTTAAGACAGGGCCCGCTAAGTGGCCTTACCGATGAGTCCACTAGCAGGCCCAGGACCAAACGCGTCACTTCCTTTTCCTTTTGTCCCTTTATAGCACGACAGCAACACAAAAGGATACCTGGCTATTAACGTTAAATCTACCATGGTTTAAATCGCTATTTTCCAAATTTTTCTTAAAAATTTCGCGTTCAACTTTATTATCTTAACCCATTTGCATCATTAAGCGGAATAATCCGCACTCAATAACTGTTGCTTATCTATTTTAAATTTATTTATTACGCAACTGTGTTAAAGAATAAATATTTATAGTATAGCATCATATAGAATGATGTTCTTTTAATACATGTATAATTTCTGGATCAAATATAAGTAAGAGTTTGTTTGTTACACTTAATTTCATTGAGAGTCTTGGAAGACTTCCTTCTGAGCGATGATGCAAATGAGTTAATCACTCGTCTTTTCTTCCGATATATGTATAGTCATTTTAGCGATGTCTCGTGTTATTCTATTTTTTCAAGCTTCTACTTTTTTCTTATTCACCGGTCATTTTGACCGTGGTAGGTTTAGTGTTAAAGGCGTAATTATCGGATCCCCCGCGAGGCTTGAAAAGATGTCAGGCGTGTTTTCGAAACCGAGCTTTTTTAACTTGGATTTCCGTTTCAACCGGGAAATTACCACGGTTTACGATTTTCTGTGATGCAATTAAAACCGCATCATAGAGGCAGAAACCCGTTAAACGATCCTTTTACACCGTGATCGTTCGATCGCGCGTTGTGTTTCGTTTCATGCGAATATATACGTGCTTGGCGGGAATTTAGAAGTTTTCCGTTTTTAATTCCGTGAAAAATAGATGAAGCGAAATCGAGTTTGCCTTACCTTCTCGAGGGACAAATCGCCACCCTCGATCGCTCGAAAAGGGTACAGAGCTACCACGATCTTCGCTCTCATCATTATCTTGTCCTGTAACACGCGTTAGTTATGTTTTTAGGTTGCCATGAAATTCATTTGCTGGAGAAATTAACCCTTTGCACTCGAATACGGCTGTTAGGCACAGATCATGTCAAGGGTTTTGTTAAATCATAACCTTTCGGTCATTCGGTACGTTTGCTAATATCGTCTAATAATTACTATTTTCTTTTCAACACCGCGTAAGAAATGTAACGTTTGTTAATTCACGAATAATTTCTCTCGGTGAAATTTCTTTAGGCCTCTATCAGTCGTAGATAGTTCGAATCTATTTGCCGCATAGTAGTTTGCAAATATAGCGATTGCATCGGACAAACCAAACTCGAAATTGCTTTACTGTTCTGTAAGAAATAACATTTCCTATCGGTAAATATTTCCTTTCCCTCTGAAATGATCTATTTTGCAGATTCTGGCGAATGAGAAAATAATAATTGCTTCGCGCGGAGAATATGGCTACAAAGTTATTCAATTTTCACTACGTCGTATTATTACCGAATTTACGTTATTAACTCGTTATCGAACGAATAACATTTGGAAACAATTTCCCGATTATTATCTACGATGTAATTATCGCATCTAGAATTCCGCATTGAAAATCTCGCGCGTAAACACACAGCAAAAGTGTATTATAGTTGCCGATCTATCAGCTAGGCTAAAAAGTCGAAGTGGAAAGGGTTAATTGTTGTTACACGTTGTTTATTTAGACAAGGATACTTTTCGAATAGAAACGTGTAGTTCGTTTAAGGAAGAGTGTCGATAAAAGAAGAAGAAAAATAGATTTTACCTTGGTCTTAGAAGATGGGGTCCCAGGTGTACCCCCTGGTATTATCGGTGTGGAAGGGGTCCCTGTAACAGAAAAAATTTCAAATTCCCATTAGCAATCGCACCACTGATTTCTCTTAAATCTCACTTATTTTTTTTTAACGTAATTTTCCTTTTGTTATGATACTTTAGATACTTAGATACTCGATACTTTAAAGTCGATACATCTTCGTGGGATTCCAAAACAAAAAAAAAAAAAAAGGAACAGATACTCTCGTTTTTAACATAATTTTCCTTTTGTTACGATACTTTAGATACTTAGATACTCGATATTTTAGAGTTGATATATCTTCGTGGGTTTTCCAAAAGAAAAGAAAATACTCTGTCTTATTTTTGAACACAATTTTCCTTCTGTCACGCGTGTTAAATGGATCTTCGAGTAAAGAATTAATACGCAAGGGATTATCACGTAGATACGAGAGAAGATCGCGTATTTTCCGAGATATTTTCTACCCGTAAAGATGGTACGATATTACGAGGATTAAATTCGGTAATATAAAAGATAGGAAAGAGTTAAGAAGCACTGGCGGAATGTTTAATCCGGAGGCAGACGTTCCCATTTCTTCGAGGCGGCCGCCATTAAGTCGCAAGTTTTCCGCGGCGCTGGCTTCGTTTCTTCGCCGGGATAATTATTGAATGTAGCATGGAGGAGAGACTTCGACGGAGAGACCTCATAACTTATATCTTAATGAGCTTACGCTGCTCGCGATGTTTTAATGAATACTAATGAACTCTAAAATTTTTTCCTCCCTAACCCCCGGTGGAAAAGTCCCGGCTGCGAAGTAAGTTTTTAACCGAGAATAATTGGTCCCATTCTCGCGCGAACGGTCTATAAACGGGGACGGGAGAATGAAAATGGCCAGCCTTTTCCCCTCTCCTTATAATTATCCCTTTAATAAACAGTATCGGCCGTGTTTATCGCTTTTCCGATCCTTTCTATCTGGATAGAAAGGCTAATAAATCGGCTTAATTAGCAGGGAATTATTAAACGGGGAAAAGGATCTCTAACGAGACGCGAGTTATCATTTTGCTCTTTAATCGGTTAAATCACGACTAGCTTGTAAATCCGAATCTGGTAAGGATTACACGGAATTCCGTTGCCGAGCCAATTAACCTTCTCTCTCTCTCTCCTTGTATTTCTCTCTTTTCATATTTTTACGGTTGGTAATTAAATGAAGATCGCGAGACAGCGTTTATCTCTCGGCTGGAAACTCAGACAACAATCCCGAAGAATAGTTCGGATAATTTATGCATCTCCCCGTGTCTTTAGAGATCGTTGCTCATCCGCGGAATACAAAGACGAATTCTCTAGATTTACGATACTAATTACGACACGTTCGCGTGCATAAATTTCAATCGTTTACGAACGGGGCGTTAATCTACGGGTTGTAATCTCTCGTTCCACTGTAAGATAATTTCCATTGATATAATAGGATGGTTATAGCAAACTGTAACGAAGATATACTCGAGCGACTTTGCCTGGAAGATCCGTTTCGCACGCGAGCAAATGGTTGGGCCATTAGACGGGACGGCGGATAGATTTATCAGTCGCTAAACATTCCTTGTAATATTCAAAGTAAAAACTGCGGACGGGAGGAGTTCGATCGGTCGAGAGAAATTAGGAATAATTCCGCGAATGAAACGCCGATATTCCGACGATCTCGAGCTGTTCCGTTCGCGATAAATCGCTGCACGATAAGCTCTAATAACGTAGGAGAGCATCCAGCGACGATAGACAGCGATATATCCGTTCGTTCTTCATCATACACGCTCTGCATCTCGCAACGCTCGTCCCGGATAAAAAGGAACACGCGAAAGCGAGAGAGGAAGAGAAAATAGGGGAGGAAAAAGGAAGAGAAAATCGCGACTAAACTTTTTCCGCGTTTGTTGCGAAGCGAGCGCGATTTATTTCGATATCAGTTGTTCCCGCGGATATCTCGCTAATATCTCGCGGAAATCTCGCTAATATCTCGCTGATACCACGCCGAGGATCGTTTCCCCGTATCGTTCTCATTTCTTCCCAAATACGTCGCGACAATGGATCCAGTTTCGCTTCGTGTACTCTTCCTTCTGTATATTTTTTTTTTCACCCCCGTTTCCCCGTTTCTTTCGCCCCTTTTCCCGTTTTATTTTCCTCCGAGCGAACCGCCGCGCTTCAAACACCAGCCCTATCGGGGAATATGGGCCTGGAATTGTTCACTTGCCTGGGAACAGGACGGATGAATGAATATTTGCAAAATTAAGCGCGGAACAGGCTGTTTCATCGAGAAATTCAATCTTCCGCGTCGTCCTCGACTTTAATTTACATTTAATATCCCCGTGACGAGCAAGCCTTGACCAGTTTCATTTTTTTCTGCAGGATCTACGAGCTTCTTGGAATAGATTCAGAATTTATTCTTTCGAACGATGGACTTGACACTAACGGAAGTAGCACAGTGGACGAGATTTACGCAGGAATATTATTTTTAATCGAAATGTAACATATATCGATAGAAGGAACGTTAGAAAATAGCGAAGATAATATAAGAACGGTATTTTAAATTTACCTCAAAAGCTTTTAACCCCCTGTACTACGATTAAACTGTGAAAAATTGTAGACTGGAAAAGGGTTTAGTTTTAATCAGGCTTTATACGTTCGTTTCGTTCGGAACAAGAATGTAAACATTTCTAGGATTTATGCGAATCTCGTGCATATTGAATAATGGTAAATATAATTTTAAGAGTATGATACGCGCAGCTCGTTTTCACGTGGTTTCGGATGAAAAATCCGCAACAAGCTGAACTCGTTATTATAATGCAAGGGGTTAATTAGTTGAAATGTTCTGTTTTCCATGCTACGAATTAATTTCTGCAGTGTTGTTTCCTGGATTTTAACCCATTTATAATGTTATTGTATAGAGATATCGGGGTCAGTGGAAAGATGCATTTCGAATTTTCCGTCTTTTCACGAATGATACCTTTTTATTGTCTATTCGCACCAGTTTAATTATTATTACCAATCTAGGGTAATTTCAGCGTTAAACCGATGG
This sequence comes from Euglossa dilemma, assembly GCA_002201625.1. Taxonomy (NCBI): domain Eukaryota; kingdom Metazoa; phylum Arthropoda; class Insecta; order Hymenoptera; family Apidae; genus Euglossa; species Euglossa dilemma. The sequence continues at coordinate 110,705 of NIJG01000027.1, read as the reverse complement.
ACCCTAACCAGCGTTCCACGGGCTGTAATGTTTCGCGAATTTACTGCAAGTGTTTCGCGGAATTATGAAAGCGTACTAGTCAGGAAACTATGAAACTAGCTTGAATGAACTTTAATGTAAATTAGCCCGTTGCGGACGCGTGTCTGCGGAGAACCGCTCAAGTATTCTACACGATTTTCTACCCGTGTCTGGGCAAGGATAGATCAAACACAGTCTGAATTCACGTTCAAATTTTCTTCTAAGCAACTTGTCGAATTTTCGAGAAGAAAAATCTCTGTACCTTCTTCATACTTCCTAAGCGAGTGACACACAAGGAAAAAAAGGCTGCTTTGATATTCTCGCATCTTTGATAACGACTCGAGGTCTCGTTAGCCGTCAATGAAAATTCTTCCTTCATTCTATCTAACTACAGTTGGAATTCTTCGATGACAACCACCCCGAAGCATCCATCTCCGTTTATCGAATTTTCGGAAAGAAAAAACCCTGTATCTTTTTCATACTTCTCAAGCGAGTGACACACACGGAAAAAAGGTTTCTCGGAAATTTTCGCAGCTTTGATAACGACCCGAGGTCTCGTTAGTCGTCCGATTGTTAAATGAAAATTCTTCCTTCATTCGATCTACCGACAGCTGGAATTCTTCGAAGACAACCACCCCGAATCATCTTTCCCAGTTCCATCTCGATCTTCCGGCCTCTGTTCCCATGGAACCTACCACGAATCGTCCAGAGACTCCTCGTAATCCATGATCCGGGTCACCAGCAGCCATCGGACACCTCTCACGCCTCTATCCACGCCACTTTTCCGAAGATGCAATCTGCGAACGGTCGTAGTGAAAGTGCGAGGAGTCCGCGAATCGCGTTCGAACTCTGGTTTCACACAGGCGACTTTCACTCGCGGAGTGACACTCGACGGACGTCTCGCGTGTTCCTGCCGACGCCGAAGGTATTAAGTTAGGCAAAGATGTCGATGGGAGGACACGATGGGAGGAGAAGCGAAGGAGGAAGAGGTCGGATGACGACTGGGAGAAACGCGGATGCAAGCAAGAGTGCAGGTGCGTAGAGCGGCCACACTGGATGCCGGAATATCAACGGTGAGCGAAGGACGATACCACAGCTAGTCTCCACCCTGTCTAGACAAAATCAATGCGACCTCAACCTCCTGCATCCCCTCCAGCATCCCTTAGACGGTTCAACGTCCCCACGTGCGTGCCTGCCTGCTGGCCGCGTCCCTCTCTCTTTCGAACTTCCTCTTCATGTCGAGTTTCATTACCGGAAGCAGTCTGCTCCACTCTATGGAGTGTGTGCTAAGTTCACCGACCATGGATACAAGTTGCTACTTCTTCTTTTCCTTCTTGTCCTTCATCTGCTTCCACCTACTCTCTCTCTCCTCTTCTTTCTACTACCTTCCTTTCTCCTCTTTCCTTCTTCTTCTTCTTCTTCTTCTTCCATCCTTTTCGCTCGCATGGATATACAAGGTATTCGAAGCGATTCGCTCCACTTGTTGAACTTTTTTACATTTTCCCGCCGAAACAGGTCACTCAGCGTTTCCTTTTATAGGCTAGTATCCGACGGATCGATCAGATCCGCGTAACGGAAGGCAGAAGTTAGGAGAATGAAGGATACTTCGAACGAAATGAATTTCTACTTTTCACGAACCAACGATTCGCACGGACGGTGTTTCGGGGGTGAATCGATAGGGTTGTAAAAGCGTGTAATTTCGGGGTGTTGACATGTCGGCGATTTTTGTCAGCGGACGGGAAATGTTTATTAACGGCCGCCTGCACCGGCGCGTTTTTACGGATTTCGTTCCGGTGAAATACGGCTGTTTGGAAAACCGATAATGCGTGGAAAAATGTTGCCGGGGGCAGCCGTGGCTCGATACCGGGACGCGACAGAACAGGCTTATGAACAGGAAGTCGTAGAATTTCGTTAACGAGTCCATGATTTCGCGCGACGTTACGATTCTCTTCCATTTCCTTTCTATTTTTCCTTTTCGCACGTTCGATTCCGTATTGTTACCGTAATTTATCTCGTCGAGTCGATATGGAGGGTTAGATCACTTTCTTCGTCTAAATTTCACGAATGATGGATTTTGTAGGTAGAATTGGAGATGAATTTGAATTAATGAACTCTTATTATACGAATATTTTTCTTCATATAAATTTCTTAATATTTTTATAATACTTTCGTTATAATATTTTAAATATTTTCTTAAACGATATTTTCATATAAATTTCTTAATATCGTCTTAGTAGTTCTTCAAAGAATTTTTTCTTCGGAATATACGTAGATTCACGAAAGAAAATAATAAAAAGAATTAATTAACGTTAATACGCGTGTTTCTTACTCGGACTTCGACCGTGCCGGTAAAGTCACTTTCTTTTCTTTACATACCTATAATCAGTACTTTAATATCTCTCGTTATTCTACTTATTTTAGATACTGTTTCTTCTCCATTCGTCGATTATTTGATCGTAGTAGAATTTTAATCAACGTGAAACAAAATGCAAATTATTTTCTGTTACATTAACGAATCGATACCATCATTTGCCGACCAAAAATATTAATCTCGTGAATATCGATACTTATTCGTTAAACTGATAGTAAAAGTAACGTAGAATGGCAGATTAAATAATAGTAAAATTTTCCAACCGTTTAATATAATCCTACGTATACTGGAATAACGATTTAAGACGTGGTTGTCGATTGAAAAGATAAATCGATAAATAAAGGCTAGCGAATAGGCGATAGGCCATAACACGAGTATGGAAATCTACGACAGAGTGTTGCATAAGGTGTACACGAGTGTCTCTTGTTAAACTTCTGGAAACTCCTCGAGTTTCGAGTGTGCAACATCTTTTAAGTATTCGAGCGTATTTCTATTTGTTGGGGTGAATTCTGTTGCAAGTTACGTGCGTTATTGGCTGCGTTCGCGATGCTGTGTTTCGGGGTTGAATCGTTCAAGATGGAAAGTTCGCGGTGTGAGGTTTTCGGGTTTTTACAAACATCTGTCTAGATAACAAGGTAGAATGTGGTTAGAAAAGGTGTGATTTAGGTGTGGGTCAGTTGGATGTAGGTTCAAGCTTCTTGACATAGCTGTTACACGATCGTAAATTATTTCTTTTAGGATGATAAGCTGGTGAAAGAATATATCTCTTGCCTCCAAATATATTCGTAACAATAATATGACCTAAAGAATATTTAAAAAATCCGATTTTCTATTATTGCCAAGAACTTCTCACGAAAAAGAACATTATATTCTGTCGAACTAAAAACAGTGGGAAATATAAACGAAACGTTCCAGTGAATGGGTCAGCTGGACGTAGGTTCAAGCTCTTTGACAAAACTGTTACTTGATCGTAAATTATTTAATTTAGAATAAGCTGGTCAAAGGATATATTTCTTGCCTCCAAATATATTCGTAACAATAATATGACCTAAAGAATATTTAAAAAATCCGATTTTCCATTATTGCCAAAAACTTCTCAGGAATTCTCAAGAACATTATATTCTGTCCAATGAAGAAAGGTGGGAAATATAAACGAAATGTTCTCATGAATGGGTCAGCTGGACGTAGGTTCAAACTCTTTGACATAGCTGTTACTTGATCCTAAATTATTTAATATAGGATAAGCTGGTCAAAGGATATATTTCTTGCCTCCAAATATATTCGTAACAATAATATGACCTAAAGAATATTTTAAAAATTCGATTTTCCATTATTGTCATTATTGCGAAGTGCTTCTCGCGAAATTAGATTCCGTCGAAATAAAAGAAAAGGTGTGAGAAATATAAACGAAACGTTCGCGTTGCAACTGAGTGGCTGTCGAATCAGCTTCTTCCCAAATACGAAGGGATTAGAAAAATGTGTTTTACCAGTTCCCATTGAACGAGGTACAGGTCTATAATCCGCGCAAAGAGACCAGATTACTCGCAGCTATTCATTTTCTTCGCTTGGAGGAACGACTGGCTGAGCCGGTATCGAGGAATCAGTATTGTTCGGTATTCCGCTATGGTTTTCCCTTTCCGCTCGTATCGCCGAGTTCCACTCGATCATCTGCATTTGGGCCCGATCTGATCACGCGTGTTTATCGCATTCGGTGTATCTAGTCTCGGAATAGAGATCTCTCGAGGTGGGCAGAAGCTGCGCTGGCAAATCCTCTGGAGCTCTAACACGAGAAACGTATCAACGATCGAGCGATCGTCATCGGGTACACGAGGCTGTTCACGTGTCATCGAACAGTAAAAACGTGTTACCACGCTCCGTTTATCCCTTCGTTTCAGGCCAAGCGGTCGGATTCGCGTATCGAGACGAAAATAAAACGTTCCTTAAAGCAGTGGAGGACGGGAGGCGACCGCGATGCATTAATCTGAAAAATTGATGAACCACGATTCAACAGTCTCTCCTTTCTTCTGCAACCCACGCCCACCGCCGCCCGGCACGGCACGGCTCGGCTCGGCTCGGCTCGGCTCTTTGGGCCGTTGAAGAAACAAAAGGATTAACCCCGACCGATAGAATTGTCCGGGTAATTGCTCGTTCGGGTGGCAAAACGTTCACCAGGAACGCGAACTTGCATCGATAGAGAGGCAAACGAACGTGGAACAGGTGACCTGTTTCGTGCACCGAGAGGTGCACCTCTCGGCGCACCTCTCCGTGCACAATGCAGCACACACGCCGATACATTATTACTCGCTCGTTACCGTCGCTTACCGAATCTTTCCTATCGCTCTACGTTTTTCAAACGATCCCGCGATGTCGCAATCCCTCGACGAGTCTCCTTTCGTGACTTACGTAGGCTACGGACTTTGTTATAGTTCGTTGTAAAGAGTTTCAGCGGTTATTTCGCCGATGATTCCCTTAAGCGGTTAGGGGAAGTTTCATTTGTAATTTTGAATCGTCCACTTCTCGATTTTTTTGGAAATTCTACTATAAGGAAATAGCGATTAACGCGTAACTTTTTGTATACGAGTCTTCTATCGTGACATACATAGGCTAGGGACTTTGTTATAGTTCGTTGTAGAGAGTTTCAGCGGTTCTTTCGCCGGTAATTTGATTAAGGAGTTAGGAGAAGTTTCATTTGTAATTCCGAGTCGTCCACTTCTCAATTTTTTGGAAATTCAACTATAAGGAAATTTCAATTCACGCGTAACTTTTTATATACGAGTCTCCTATCGTGATATATATAGGCTAGGGACTTTGTTATAGTTCGTTGTAGAAAGTTTGAGCGGTTCTTTCACCGGTGATTTGATTAAAGAGTTAGAAGTTTCATTTGTAATTCCGAGTCGTCCACTTCCCGAATTTTTTAGAAATTTTACAGGAAATAGCGATTAATACGTAACTTTTTGTATCTGAGAGAAATTTATAATTTTCGAGGCGTAAGAAATTGTAGAAACATATCCGAGGTAAATAGTAATTTAAATAATGATCCATCGAGTTGATTCACCGTGTGTTTCTTTCGCTTTTTATATAAATACGCGATATTCCCCGTGACGTGAAGTAAGGCAGCCTTTTCTACTTGGCGGAGGTATCAATTAAAAAAACATTATTCAACCGGCGCGGAGTAAGATGGAGATTCGATTAGACAGGGCGCTGTTAATTTACCGGAAGTTCGAGTTCCCCGTCGAGAAGAGAAATTTCGATCCACGGAGCGGTTTCCCGGGGAGGGAAAACACGTCGGTTTCGAATCGAAACAGGGACGGTTTGATCTCGAAACTGGGCCACGATTCTCCCGCTAATTTAAGAGCACTTTATTAATTTGTCAGAGGGAAAACTCGCGAATTTCCTCGGCGAGCCGCGAGATATCACGTTCGCGTGGATCTTGCGGAATTTTCGATTTTAATTACGGAAACGCAGCCGCGAGCCGTGTTTTCCACAGGAAAATCCGCGGAGTTTCTCCTCTGGCCGACGTGAAATTCTGTGTTTCGCGTTGTATAATTGCCGGTGATAAACATCTTCGAAGATGTACGCGGTCGAACGTGTTTCGCGTGTTTCGTGTTTTACCTGAAGGAGAGAACCGCCAGGCGAAAGGAGGAAAATTTACCCGCGTTTCCACCGAGTTTTCCCCATGGAAAATCTTTGTCGACGAGAATTCGACGACTCTTCGAAACTTTGTAATTTGAGAATTGGCTAATTTTCACGAGAATTTGCTAATTTTCACCCCAATTCATTTCAATTTCCCATTACTCGAAAGATTGCAAAATTTCTGGTATTTAAAGCTTCATGAAAGACACCGCGATGATTCTAAATTACACGATAATTTAAGTTTAAGTAGCACAAAATACGGAAGCCATCATTTTCATTCGAACTATTATAATTGTATTATAAAGAAAGACCTTTCACTTACTCTATTTACTAGAATAAGAGTCTTACTTTTATAGAATCTATAAAAATCCAAAGATAAATCCAAAAACTACTCCAGCCGAAGGATCGCGTAACACGAAAACCATAATCTTCGCCCGAGCTTCTCGATATTATCCAAAATTCCAAAGCTCTGCCTATTGAGAGCCTGTTGGAAAGACCGTTCGCCTGTCCGAATCGTCGGACCTATGAAATTCCACCCGAGCCAAGTATCACATAACCATCAAACTCCTCTAACTTCTCGATATTATAAAAATTCCAAAGCTCTCGCTATTCAGAATCTCGCGAAAGACCACGTTCACCTACTGGAACGAAACTCCGCGAAGACCCAGAACCCCGAAGAACTACATCAGCGAGCCGAGAAGCACGCACCATCACACCGAAGAGTCGGAGAAGCAAATGGGGTACGTGGAATCCGGTCATCCACCTCGTCGCCACGACGACGCTGGACACCGAGGAAATTCCCTGTCATCGATTCCAGTATACCGTCTACCCGTCCATCTGGACGTCCCTCGCTTCGCCACGGTCTGCCCATTGTGGGTCCACGGGACCAGAAATACCTCGATCTCCGAAAAGTTCGCAAGAGCGAAGACGGGAGAAGGCTGCCATCCTCTGGTCGATCTGCATCCGGAATCCGGATCCCGTGCATGATCACGGCTAGAAGAGGGAACCCGGTGCACCGAGGATGATCAATATTCGTCGCATCGAGAGGAGAGAGAGAGAGAGAGAGAGGGTGGAGGGTGGCCGTGGAGGATTCCTCGTACCCTATCGCGCGACTGTTGCAAGGAATGATCTTCCGCGCATTGAGAGTTAAGCGTCGGGACGTCATCGGGGAAATCTTTCCGCTCTTTTGCCGCTGAAAGCTCCATTGCCGCGTGATTCTGGATATTATCACTGCACCAGCCGTTCCCCGGGGGTCCGCCGGGTCTCTCCTTCATCCCTGGCGAGGTCTTCCAGGCGTTCGCATTATTTTTCCCTCCCTTCTTCCTTTCTTACCTTTGTTTCGCCGGCGGATTTTGTTTCGCCGGCGGAGAGATTGCTAATACCTCGAAAAGGCAGCTCGGAAACCGGGGGAGGCTGGAGTGGATGTCAGAGGTTTCTCTTCGTTAATAGAATTTATGGGACCGAGAAGGATCGAGGGCTGAGGGTGGAAAGGGAAACTTGAAAGGAGTTCTTTCGCGGATCTGGCAATGCCCGCATTATGACTTACCCCTTTTTCACCGCCGCGTGTTTACGGGTAAAACGATAAAGAGAGGCTCGCTTTTGGATATCTGGGGCGCACAAATCAAGCCATAATGATCCGCCAAGTCGAACTCTAACGCGAATGGCGGATCACTTCCTCCGGGGAGTCGTTATTTCGGCCAGGGAACACTGCGCTCACTGCTGGCTTCGTTTTCAACGGGATTTATCATATCGCCGCTTACAATACGCGAATGTACACCGTTCCCACCCCTAAATTCACCCTTTCGCGGAATCTATCCATCTTCGTTCCTCTCATTCGTCAATTTTATCCTTTTGCCGATCGAACTCTCGCTCGTGAAACATTTTGTTAATCATCCGATCAACCTCTTGCCGTGTCATTTAGTTTAACGAAACTCAGGTCCAAGTGGTAGGTGTCAACGTGATCAGACCAGATCAGATTGATACTCGAGAACAGTCGTAATAAAACGTAAATACCTGTGATATAATCAGTTTTACGCGATACTACCGTTGAGGAAGTATTTACTTTTATAAATATTAGGTTGTTCGGAAAGGCATTTCGTTTTTTTTCACCTAATTGTATTTTTTCACAGCTAACTTCATCACACTTCAACCGCATGAAAAAAATAAAAGAAGAAACGAAATGAATTTCCGAATAACCTAGTATTATAAATATCTTAAAGATAGTAAATGGCGAAAAAATATTCTGCGAACTTGGCTTGTTATGTTTATGTTTGGTTCAATTGTTTGTTCACGAGTCTGGCTCGTGAGAATCGTGTTTAGGCCAAAATCTTCATCACGAGTCAGACACGTTAAAGTACGGGAAGGAGTTGAATTATTGACGGTCACACAAATTTAGCGCGTCTTGCCACGGTTTTATTTTAAACAAAACATGAAGTTGTGATCCAATCGTCTAAGTTATAATTTTAATAATAAAAATTGATAATCAATACGTTCTCTACGCTATGTACATTTTTCATTCGTCCTTTCTAATAGTNTAAGTTATAATTTTAATAATAAAAATTGATAATTAATATGTTCTCTATTCTATATACATTTTTCACTCATCCTTTCTAGTGGTTCCTAACTCAAATAGTCATTTGTAGCCAATCTAAACTAAGCAACCACTACGAGATATCTCGTAGCTGGCAGTTTTGGTACAGACACTTACTACGAGATATCTCGTAGTTGACAGTCAATGGGTGAACGCGTATTCTTTGTAAGAATACAAGACACCTATCGCGAGTATTAGCAGTGTTTTCATCTAAGGATTCGGTCTCACGTAGGCTACGGAAATTCGGATAAACACGAGCGGCTCGGCGAGAAGCCTAATTCGTAGCCCTGGCCGAATGTAAACACAGGTGAAGCTCGTGGTCAATTTCGACTTCGTCTTTCCGTCTCAGTTCCGTGTTATTCTTCGACACGTTAGGACCAAACGGATCAACGCGTGATTTTTCTGTCCCCTTGTGTTCTAACGTGTTTTACCGTATTCTACCGTGTTATATCGTGTTGTATCGTGTTCTATCGTGTTCCACCGTGTTCCACCGTGTTCCACCGTGTTCCACCGTGTTCCATCGTGTTCCACCGTGCCACGCCCTGGCGGAACTTGGAGTTTTGCAACCAGAGTTCGGTGAGTGAAATTTATCTCACATTTATACATATATTAACATTGATTACGAAAATTACGAAATTAATTATTACTATTTACTTATATTACTATTTATTTCCATTTATTACTATTATTACTTATTATTACTATTACGAAAATTAAATCTATATATTAAGAAATAACAAATTTCGGAGCAATTGTAATTATTTAATTATAACGGTCTTGACGAACAAAAGGATGAATATGTAGTTAGTAACAGCTCTGTCATCTTCGGGATTCACGAGACGTAGATTCGAGGGATTTATGCGCGATTCGCGGTGAACGTCGGGGGAGAATGACGAAAGATTATGCGAAATTATGGGAAAAAACGCAGGCGAGGGAATAAATCCGCCGATTCGGGGAGGTATTAGTATTCGGTGCTGGCGGACGGCAATTTGGCGCGAGGAAAGTTTGAATCGGGCCGCCTATTTCTCCTCGTGAAATACCTCCGTTCCGTTTCATTCTCTCATAATTACGGTTAAATACTGTCGGGATAGTTATGTCCTTGCCGTCGAAAATTGGATTTCAAAGGGGGCTGATTGCGTTCCGTCTCTAGGAACTGCTGCAAACTCCGTGGATCCGGCATGGTACAGGCAAGAAGACGCGGGAATGAAACGCGGTCCTCGGCCAATCGTGTTTCATCGTGGCCGCGTAATTCGATGAGAGGATGCACGCGGAATTTACTTTATCATTTCAGGATATTATCTTAAGATGTTAGTTCGGGGTAATGGCTTAGTTCGTTCCTGCGCGATAGTCATTCCGGGAATTCGAGCAATTAAAGCAGTTTTACGAACCGGTCTCCTCGAGTTGTGATAGGTCAGGTGTAATTTCCCGGACGCGCACGCGAGCCATCTGGCAAATTAACTGCGGACTCGCTAAATATATATTATTCGGTGGAATCGCACGCGTGGAAATACAGGAAGAAAGAAATTACTGGACGTTTAGTATTAATTTCTACAACCTGCTCGTGTAACAAATTGCTCTATCACTCTTTACCATAGCTGCTCTACGTATTTACGAGGTCACAAGCGACGTGTGCGTCCGTCCGTGTCCGTGTTTGTGTATTTATGCACCAGTGTTCGTGCGTGTTTACCGTGTCTGTGATGTTGCTGTTCTAATTAGGGTCGTCCGATGCCGTTGTTGTCTCATTTCTGCAGCTCGTGTAATTGAAAAGAATGTTTTCTCTCGCTTCGAACGATCATTCTTCGAGACCCGGTAAAAATTATAGATTTCTTGTTAACTAGTTGCTCTTCTATAAAATAATTTCTTTTATCGGTGTTCGGATGACCTTGCGTTGAATTCGAGCACCTCGCGCTTCACCTGATACAAGTAATGCGAACCCGAGAAAAACAAAAAATGACGGAAAAACGGGTCGATGTATCACGCGTTTTTGTGGAAAGTGAGGAGAGAGGATTTACCTGGGTACTATCACACCCTTGAGCTTCGTCGCTACACACGCAGCTTTGTTGTGGTAGAAAAAAAGCCGGGTTTTCGAACACCCCTCGTTATCGTGTCGCGAGGATTAATTATCGCGTTATTTTGACTTTTAATGTAATTCCATTATATTTTCTATAATATAATTCCTAAGTCTGTCCTACTCTTATCCACAACCTGTTCAGATTCCGTCTGATCCGTATAATATACAATATATATTTTTATCTTTCTGATCAAGTTCTCTCAGCCTCGTCCACACTACTAGGGTATGTTTGAGGGTGAATTTTCTCGTTATTTACCTTTTAATAACACCTAATTCCATCCTAATTTTATCCATCAATTTTTTGGATTCCATCTGATCCGTACAATGTGCGATACATACTTTTATTTTTCTAATCGTGTTCTCTTAGCTTAGGTTACACTACTAGGGTGTGCTTTGAGGGTTAATCTTCTCGTTATTTACCTTTTAATAACACCTAATTCCATTCTAATTTTATCCATCAACTTTTCAAATTTCGTCTGTTCCCTACAATGTGCGATACATACTTTTATTTTTCTAATCGAGATTTTTAACCCTTTGTACTCCAGAGGCGACTGTCAGTCGCCATAAAATTTGGAAGACCCATATTAATTAATATATCAAATTTAAGATAATATAACAATACGCGAGATATCGAAATATAATAATTTTACTTATTAATTATTATACGATTCTTTGTCTACCACTGAAAAAATGGCGTCAGTTTTATAGCAGAAAATCTGGAAATTTCTGCTTTTTCATAGCGAAAAAATCGTCGAGTACAAAGGGTTAATAACACCTAATTCCATCCTAATTTTATCCACTACCATTTCAAATTCCGTCTGATCCGTACAATGTGCGATGCATACTTTTATTTTTCTAATCGAGTTCTCTTAGCCTGGGCCACACTGCTAGGGTATGTTTTCGGGGTAGGTCGGCGCATAAAAAGGCGTAACTCCTAGGTCGCAGATTTTTCCAAGTAAATACCGCACAGAGCGGAGAAGTTGGCACTGGGAGTGAACGCGTGTGGCAAGTTGCCGATGTCTGGTCGTAAACTAGGTCTACCTTGGCTGATACAATCGCGCGTGCATAAATAAATCCTCTTACGACTTCGTAAACGAGCGTTTACCGAGGTGAATTTACACAGGCTTCGTTTACCTACTCGGTCTCATTAACGCCTAACGCGAATTTCGCTTCGACCCGCGTGAGTTAAAAGACCTAGCTTGAACCGTTCACGAACCGGGAGGTCTCTAGTGGAAATTGGGCCGAAGGGAGGTAAGGACCGGAAGTGGCCGTAGGCGTATCCTGTCCGGCGATATTGCCGACCTGGCGAGCACGCAAAAGGCGATTAATTACCGTTTCCAACGAAAGCGGGAGCGGCCCGGTGCATTGTGGTCCGGCGACCGCGAGCGTGTGCATTGTGCACGAGCAGTTGGCCATAAAACGACGGCAGCCGTCGCGACGCGTTCCCCATCGGCCTGCAAAGACGTCGAGACGCCGGGTAATTACCGGTCGCACGGGGACAATGGGGAATTTGAGATTGTTACGCAAAGTAACTAGACTTCCTACCAGCGGATCCACCGTTCTCCGTTACGCAATCGCGTCCCGCCTTTTTCCTTCTCTTCCACGTCCTCGTAATTCTCCCTTTCCAGCCACGTGATCGACGAAATTTTAATTAGCCTCGCGAGTCGCGAAAAGAGCAGTCACGAAGATCTGGTGAGCAATCGCGTCGATTTTTTTGGGCTCCGTGGGTTTGTCATTTTTCTTAGAGACGCGAGCTCTTTTTGATAAAATTTTTATCGGATTTATGTTAACATGTTATTTATAGAGGAACGCGATTAACTCTGCTTGCCGATTTTCAGCTATCTATATTTAAATTTATAGAGTAAATTGATCTGAAATTAATTCTTCTAAATTATTTTAATTTTGAGATCTGCTAGGATCACTTGATCGGTGATCGACTCGATTGTTTAAAATAATTTTCCACTCTTTGTCTTTTGAATGAATCGATTTAACGTTGAACAAGGGGCTTATATACATGGTGTTGTAATTTTTGTATAACCACAGGCGTTAATTTTCATTTCAAAATTAGGCCGAAAATATCGTTCGAGTTTAATTGTAAAGACTTCTCGTCCGTGCCGTAGGCATACAGGTTCGTGTAATTTTTTATAAAGGTGCAAGAAAGTTTAGTAACTGATAAATTACGACAGCGAGCGCGTTAACTGAGCGATTTCGAAAATTCCGAGATATTCCGGCTTGAAATTTACGCGCACGTGACGTATTTTGACAATTTTCCGTCATACGACCGTATTTCTATGCGAAACGTATACTCTGGTACGTGATGCGAAGCAGTCGTGCCACTATGCGACATAAAAATACGTATTGCTATGCGAGCATGATACCGCGTACCCCGCGATACCGCCAGAAATTTTTCCTATAGTTCGAAACCAACGACTATCGTGCTTTTTCATTGTAAGTCATGCTATGATAGTTGCGGCTCGTATTTAACCCTTTCGCCACGTTTGCCGCGTTTCGCTAGCGAACAGCCATTATAGGCCACGGTTATACAGATGCTGGTATTATGCATTCGAACAATAGCGCTACTAGAATATATAAAAAAGATGTAAATCAAACGCGTACCTGTGAAACAGCGGTTCGATACGTGTTCACCGAGTGCACGAGACTCTGATTTGGACGATGATTATAATCGATATCGGAATCTTTTGTAATTTCCGCGTTTCGTATCGATTAACTCGATATTGTCGAAATAACTTTTAGTATCACTCGAAATTTCTATTTCTTGAACTTTGATCGTTAATTTGCAAAATAACAGTCGTTACTTTGAATTTTTAAGCGTTTAAGTTCGAAAATCGTTAGATACGTGATTCGATCTTGTATTAGATTATAATCGATATCGGAATCTTTTGTAATTTCCGCGTTTCGTATCGATTAACTCGATATTGCCGAAATACTTTCAAGTATCTCGCGAAATTTCTATCTCTCGAATTTTGATTACTAATTTGGACAGTCGTTACTTTGAATTTTTAAGCGTTTAAGTTCGAAAATCGTTAGATACGTGATTCGATCTTGTATTAGATTATAATCGATATCGGAATCTATTGTAATTTCCGCGTTTCGTATCGACCAACTCGATATTGCCGAAATACTTTCAAGTATCTCTCGAAATTTCTATCTCTCGAATTTTGATTACTAATTTGGACAGTCGTTACTTTGAATTTTTAAGCGTTTAAGTCAGAAAATCGGTAAATGCGTGATTCGATCGTGTATCAGCTGGGATTTTCACGAAGAAAAACTTAAGAATCACGATTTTACTCTTCAATTTTCTACAAACATCGATTCCTTACTCTCAATCGAATATTTATGCTATTTATTCCCTGAGCAAGTAGATGGCTATCGATTTAATTGGTTTAAGCGTACAGCTGTCGAAAAGGTACGATAAAGTAGGGAGAAAAATTCGTGCACGAATTTCTGAGAGGTCTGTGGAAAGCGGGAAATCTCCCCTATAAACCCGCTATAAAATAAACGGCGACAAAAAATTCCCGAGGTCCGTAGAATTCTTTGAATTTGTACAATTCTTTAGAGAAAAGGTACCATTTATTAAGGTTTCCTGTACCGACCCTGGGTCTCGTATAACACGGTTTCACGCGCCACTGGATTTTCCAGGAACTTATCTACCGGTGTTCTAGAAGAATTTACCTGTACTTTTCTGCTACCACGATTCTGGCGACAAACGAAAAGAACCATCGTTCGAAGCAGCTCCAAAATTCATTTTTAACTGGACGGTTATCGTTAAGCTGCCGAAGATCCAATTTAACTTTCGGAACGTGGGAATTTATTTCGTCAGACAGAAATTACTATACGCGAATTCCTCCACCTGTCCCGGAAGCGGCAGCGTTCTGGTCCCTCGTTCGCCGGTTTAATTTAACCAAAAATAATTCCAGGCGTTCACCTGCGACCCGGCCGCGCATCCGACTATCTAAGTTCTTAATTAGTGCACGGATAGACGCGTTGGATCGGGCCGGCGCGAGCTTGGTTACGAGCAATTTCTGTCGGGATATTCGGCCCGGCTCGGTGGGCGCGCCGGAATTCCCTAGGATGGTCGAAATTGTCCGCGTTTCCGCGAGATCGGGATATAATCGTCGGCTAGGACGAATTTCCACTCCTCCGTCTGCTTTTCATTTCGCTGTGAAAAAATTGGGCCATTTCCTTTGCTCCGGACCCATTCGTCATTCTTCCCGATTGTGTCTAATTATCGATGAGACTGTTCCCTTCTTTCCTCGTGCTTAGACTCTTTGTTATTAATTACCCGGTAACGAGGGCTTTTTTAAAATTTCGTCGCATCTCCGATCTCGTAATTGGGTCATTCGTAATTTTCACGATTGTCGTGTAATTATCGANCGTTTCCGCGAGATCGGGATATAATCGTCGGCTAGGACGAATTTCCACTCCTCCGTCTGCTTTTCATTTCGCTGTGAAAAAATTGGGCCATTTCCTTTGCTCCGGACCCATTCGTCATTCTTCCCGATTGTGTCTAATTATCGATGAGACTGTTCCCTTCTTTCCTCGTGCTTAGACTCTTTGTTATTAATTACCCGGTAACGAGGGCTTTTTTAAAATTTCGTCGCATCTCCGATCTCGTAATTGGGTCATTCGTAATTTTCACGATTGTCGTGTAATTATCGACGTCGGGACCGTTCTCTTCTTTCCTAGGCTGCTTGTTATTAATTACCTGGTAACGAAGGCATTTTAAAAATTTCGTCGCACTCCTGATTTTGTAATTGGGTCGTCTCTTACACCCCGGACCCATTCGTAATTTTCACGATTGTCGCATAATTATCGACGTCGCGACCGTTCTCTTCTTTCCTAGGCTCCTTGTTATTAATTACCTGATTTTGTAATTGGGTCATCTCTTACACCCCGGACCCATTCGTAATATTCCCGATTGTGTGCTAATTATCGACGTCGAGATCGTTCTCTTCTTTTCTCGTGTTTGGCCTCTTCGATTCTTTGTTATTAATTACTTAGTAACGAGAGCCTTTTAAAAATTTCGTCGCATACCCGACCGCGTAATTGGGCCCCTGCTTTCGCTCCGGACCTATTCGTAATTTTCCTCGATTACCGCTTAATTATCGATGTCGGGGCCTTTATCTTCTTTCCTTGGCTTCTTGTTATTAATTACCCGGTAACGAGGGGTTTTTAAAAATTTCGTCGCACGTCCGATCGCGTAATTGGGCCCCTTCTTTCGCTCCGGACCCATTCGTAATTTTTCCTGATTGTCTACTAATTATCGACGTTGGGACCGCTCTCTTCTTTCAACGCGTTTGGCCTCGTCGGTTCTTTATTATTAATTACTCGGTAACGAGGAGCTCTTAAAAATTTCGTTGCACTCCCGATCGCGTAATTGGGCCATCTCTTTCGCCACGGACCCATTTGTAATTTTTCCCGATTGCTTGCTAATTATCGACGTCGGGGCCGTTCTCTTTTTTCCTGGGCTCTTTGTTATTAATTACCCGGTAACGAGGGCCTTTTATGCGATGCTCTTCGCTGTTAACAGGTTACTTCCGGTCGGCTACGTTTCCATTGGCGCGACGGAGAATTAACGCCGGCGTTTAAGAATTCTGCCTTTTGGTACCGGCTCCTTTCCGCGAAACAAAGCGCTTCTTCCGATCCCGTTGCTGGCTCTTGGATATTTTTTTTTATACCCGTATAGTTACCGAGTTCGGCGAAAGTCGGAAATATTTTTGTCTTTACCGATGAATGGAACGGTGCTCGGTATTATTTGAGATTTCCATCGTTATTGCCTCGGACAGAGCCGTGTAATTACATCGGCAGATAATTTTATCCCGGGCAACAATGGATGCTTCGAAGTAATTCATTCTTTAACAAACATTCCCAAACGTTTCCCGAACAACGCGATTATTCCAGGTACTAATGAAACGATCAATCCTTTTGATGATTGTCTTTGTATATGTGTGAAAATAATTTAAACATAATTTAGGATATTTCCAATTCCAATTATAAATCAATCGAATTTTATATTCAGCGAACGATATTGTCCAATCTATTATAGATATTAAATTTCCTAATTGGAGATAATTAATTAAGGAATATTTGCATACAGCACTAACTCGGTTTCCGTATATTAGTAATAATAATAGATTCGTCATGCTTATTATTTCTACTTCCTTTTGTTCATAGTAAAGGGTTCCTACCATTTAAACAAACAAATCATTATTATTATTGTATTATAAAACAAAGGACGGGTTTTCTATCACCTTGGGGTTTTCGCGATGGCTTGAGACACCGGAAAGGAACAGAATAAACCGGAAACAGTTAAACGAACTAATAGAACTCGCGAAATTTCACTTTTCAACGCCTAGGAACACAGAAACGCTTCTTTGAATCTGACGTCGATATTCTCGAATCTCTCAAAACTCTCTAGAAATCTCACAAAAATCTTCACGTATACGTCGAAGGTCTCTCTTTTTAAAGCCTTCCTCGATTCGCGCTTCGTCCCCGCGAAAAGTCCACGAAACATTTGTTTGTCGGTAACTTTGGTGTTATCAATTTTTAGATTTCTTCTCAGAAAGTAATCTTAATTAGCCTCGACCATTTACTAATTTCACTTTCCAAAAAATATCCTCCTACGTTATTAGAAAATCGAAGAGGAGACCAAAGGGGTGAACAGTATCGCGAAGTAGGGGATGAAATTATCGATTCGCGCTTCGTCCCCGCGAAAAGACCGCCAAAAATTTGTTTATCGGTAACTCTGGTGTTATCGATTTCTAAATTTCTTCTCAGAAAGTAATTTAGCCAGTGTCTAATCTCGCTTTTCGAAAAATATCCTCCCACGTTATTATAATATAAAATCGAAAGGAAGACCGAAGGGATGAACAGGATCGTGTGGCTAAAATCTCGAAGAAGGGGATGAAATGAATCGATTCGCGCTTCGTCTCCGCGAAAAGTCAATTAAAAATCTGTTTATCGGTAACTTTGGTGTTATCGATTTCTAAATTTCTTCTCCGAAAGTAATTCGGGCAGTGTCTAATTTCGCTTTAAGAAAAATATCCTCCCACGTTATTATAATATAAAATCGAAAGGATGACCGAAGGGATGAACAGGATCGTGTGGCAAAGATCTCGAAGAAGGGGATGAAAAGTCCACCAAAAATTTGTTTATCGGTAACATTGGTGTTATCGATTTCTAAATTTCTTCTCAGAAAGTAATTCGGGCAGTGTCTAATCTCGCTTTCCGAAAAATATCCTCCCGCGTTATTATAATATAAAATCGAAAGGATGACCGAAGGGATGAACAAGATCGGGTGGCAAAGATCTCGAAGAAGGGGATGAAAGGAATGGTGGCGAGGCAGGCAGATATTACGGGAGTCGGATCGATCTTACAGGCTCCCAATTGCATTCGCAGACAATACACCACCCAGTCACCCCGATTTTTTTCTCTCGACCTTCCCACCCCCTCGCCCCACCGAGCGGGGAACCGGCCTATCGCAACCCCTCTCGGCGAACGCTGTAATTTATCCCGCGTATTTGATGAAACCGCTTAAAACCTTTTAAACGAGGTTTAAATCATTCGAGGTTGAAATGCACAATTTCCCACGCGACTACCCCTCGCCCGGCGGCGTTATCAGTAGTCAGCTTAATCGGCGACCACTTTTTCCTTTCTCCGGCCAGCCATTGTCTTCTCGCGGCATTCACCGAACCAACCCACGGCCTCGCCTTCGTTTCGTGTTTTATTAATTTCTCCACCCACCGTTCTCCGGTTAATTTCTCTACCCCTCTTTGTCCTTCCTTCTCCTTTCCTCGTTTCGTGCTTCTTTTCCTTTCCTTTTTTTTTTTTTCTTTTCCTTCGCTCTCCTGATTTGGATCGGGGTAAACGAATATAAATGGAGACCTCGATGGACGCGATTTTCCAGCGTGGAAAATGTTAAAGGTTAAACTCTAGGTCCTTCGCGGTATTTGTAGAAGGTGTTCGGTATTCTAAATTCTGAGTTCGTCATTGGTAATTCGTCGTTAAACGTTGGCGGACGTAGTATCACGCGTTTAATTCGTTAAATTTAGATTTAATTCGTTAATCACGCGTATAAACCTTCGTTTTATATTCGCCATTGGTAATTCATGTTGGTGAACATAGTATCACGCGTTTTTTTCTCTCTTCTCACGAAGAGTAGTCGTGTATGATGTTAATTGTGAAGATTGTTAATTACAAACCTTCCTTTTATAAATTAATATTGGGAAGTGAACGAAGTATTTTCGCAAAGGTGGAAGGTAATTAGCCTTGTTCTGGATTCGGAATAAGACGGATTCGTAAAGTCGAAGAGAGTGTTCGCTAGAACGAGCAATTTAGATGTCAAATGATGACTAGTGACCCGAACTGGCGTAGCCATCGGGCGTCGTAAGATCGATTGTTCGGATGATGCGTGGCAGAGTTCAGAAATGGCAAACAGTGTGCTGCCTTGAAGAACAGAGACGTTAGTCGAGAAATGGCACAGCACTTGTCCGAACTAGCGTGATTTCGCCCATTTCAATCGGGATTCAGACTCAGGTTCACAGATAGATATTAACCCTTAACGAACGAATGCCGCTATACTCGCGACATTATAAATATTCGAAAAAAATCGAACGCCGCCATACACGCGGCATGACGTGATATTTTAGGAAATCTGTTAGCTTTGGCCTTATTTATACATGCAACAATTAAGGGCGATCGGCAGTTGTTTTTTGTCGTGCTCTGGAACGCATTCCTCTCATTTCTCTCCGAGGATTGAGCGAAAATACATCGTTTTATATGCGGTCAATAAAGTTTGTTATCGTCATTTTCGGAGGAAAGCGGGAAACACGTAATTATTGCGATACTTGTAGTAAGAAACCTGGTATTCACATTGGGGACTGTTGGGAGAAGTACCACACCCAAAAAAAATATAAGTAATTTTGTATAAATATATCGTTAATCTATAAAAAATAAATTTATAAATGTATACAAATCTATACATTACATACACGCATCTATTTGTTTATTTCAATTCCTATTATTTTTCTGAAATTTTCACTTCAGTATTCTTTTGTACGGATATATCTGTTCATATACTACCTATTATTACTGTAAGTTTTCATAAAATCAAATAAAGCGATATTAATTATGCATCTTTTCTCGCTCTGGAAATGAAGCACTTATTTTCCTAAAAATCCGTCGATTTACTGGTCATAGTATTAGAAAAATGCGCTCGTTCGTTAAGGGTTAATCTTAATTCTAATCTCAAAGCTAGTAGGTATCCACGAACTTTAAGTCTACCCTCTAAATCTGCTCTTAAAAGCAGCACGTGTTTACGAATCTAAACGTCAACCTCAAAAATAGCAGATATCCATGAACTTTAACTCTAACCTTAAAAGTAGTCGATATTCGTGAACTTTAAGTTTGATTTCTAAATTTAAAAACGTCGCATGTCTAACCGCGAAAACAACAGATATCCACAACCTCTGCCGTTTAGCCTTCAAATTTCATCCGAAAAATAACAAATCAATCTAATCTCGAGAACGGGAAATTTCCAAACCCTAACCACTTTCGAAAACTCGACGATAGTTGAAAAACTAAAATTTAAAAACAACGCATGCCAGTAAACCTTACTAACCTTTTTACTAACCGTAAAAACAACAGATATCCACGACCTGTGCCGTTTAGCTTCCAAATTTCATTCCAAAAATAACAAATCGATCAAATCTCTCCTAATCTCGGAAACAGAAAATTTCCAAACCTTAATTACCATTGAAAACTCGACTGGAGAGTTGAAAAACTATTCCTCGGAGACGCTCGACTGTGTCATCTACGATGCTACTCTTTTTGCCCGCCTTATCTCAACAGCTAAACCACCAGAGCTAGCATAATTCGTACTCATCTGAACCCCTTGACACTTTAGCTGAAGATGACGTAGCTCGCGCCCACTTTACCAGCGCTCATTCAACCTGATCGCAATAAAGCAGCGGCCAAATAAGTTGCCGAGCTTTGATACGTTCGCTCTCCTCGAGGATACGCTCCGGTTCGCGAACGACTCTCTCGAGCATCGATCTCTATCGGAATAGAACCAATCGATAGGTAACTTGGTCGAAGAGAAACTTCTTTCGTCGGCACGAGCGGCTCCAGTCCTTGGATTATTCACCGATGAAAAAGAAACGCGGAGCTCCTTCTCCGAGACTGTTTACGATAGAAGTTATCGACTTAAGCGGACACGGATAAATCGAAGGATAACTCCGAGAGATCTCGACTAATTAATCCCGAATCCGCCGAGTTTTTCTTCCCATCGATGCCAGCTTCCTCTTCATTCGCGAATTCCACGCGAGAGTTCTGACATTCGCACTTTAATTAACACATTCGCGTCCACTGACGAAAAAATTACGTCTTTTCATAAACCCTGGCTGCTCGCCGTTGACGCGAAGTTACGTCCTTTCACAACTGGGCCCCTGTTGACGAGGAATTAATTCGTAAACGGACCTAAAAACACCGGTTTAACACCGTATTCTGTTCCCTTTAATAAATTCGTTCCGCCGTGACTTCTCCACTCGTGAACCCTACGTTTCGATTAATATTCTTCTTCTCGTTTAAAACAGAGGGTAGTTACGGGTATTATGTGTTTTCAGGCGAATTTCGCAATCGAGATTTAACAATACGGTACTTGGCAAATATTCGTTTCACGTAACAGTTGGAACAATCGAAAAATAAACGACCAAATGTATTTTAACCCTTTGTATTCGAGAGGCGACCCTCAGTCGTCATTTAATCAGAATTTAAAGATCAATGCTCATCGATATATTAAATTTGAAATTATCCAACGATGCGTGCAATGGAGAAGTAAAATAATTTGATATTTTCATTTCTATACGATTTCTTATTTACCGTTTTAAAAGTGTCGTTGATTTTATGACAGAAGGTTTTCGAATTATTATTTTCTGTAACGATAAAATCACCGAGTGCAAAGGTAAAGATGTTTCAACGTCTTTAATTAAACGTAAAGATTAAATTAAACGTAAAGACGTGAAAGATACTAATCCCGTTGTCTCGTCTTATGCATCCGCGTCTATTCGATTGACGCGAGAAATCCTCAATTTTCGGCGTAGAAGAATCGTCGAAAATCGCATGTGTCCACGGTGGAAAAACGAAGGGAAATGGGGCTAAGGCGACGGAGGCTCGGCATCGTGCCCATGAAGGAAATTGCAGTGTCACGTTTTGCAAAAATGCCACACGGAACCCGGCCCTCTGGATTAGTTCCAGATTCGCTGAATATTAAATTGCCGCCGCGATCGTCCCTCGGCGAGTTCACTTTTGTCACGGATTCGGGTGCAAACTCGGTGAAAGGCCGAAGAGAAGAATGGCACCCGGTTCCTTCTCGCCTTTTTTCCCTTTTTTCTTCCACAGAAGAAACGACGGAATTATCAGCGGAGCTCGTCGAACGGAATTAACGCGAATTAACATAACGATGGACGGATGTTAAGAGGCATTGCCCGTCCGTCTGTCCAAATAGGGTAGTTTCCAATGGTAGTTTCCAAGGGTTGCTTTCAAGGAGGCAGGAAGGTCCGGAGAAGAAATTGCAGCGACGTTTAGTAATGATAATTCTAACGGTTCCCTGTAATCTGGATTGGTTCCAGCTTCTTCGAATATTAAAAAGTAAAGTGCACGAGGTGTATCAATAGTGCAATTGGTGTACGGGAAAAAAAAGTTTCTTAATGTTGTATCTTCGTTTCGAAATTTCGACGGTTCGCCAAAAAATCTCGATACGAATAAAGGTCCAAAAAATAAAAACTCGGTGAAACCGCGAGTCAGAACGCTTTGAATAAAATTTCGAGTGATCACGAGGCCTAACGTTATATCTTTATTTCAAAATTTCCTAATCGGCTCACCCAAAAATCTCGATGCGAATAAACACGAAGGTGTAAAAAATGAAAACTCGGTGAAACCGAGAATCAGAAGCCTTTGAACAGGATTTCGAGTGATCACGAGCCTAACGTTAAATCTTTATTTCAAAATTTTCTAATCGGTTCACCAAAAAATTTCGACGCGAATCAACACGAAGATCTAAAAAATGAAAACTCGGTGAAACCGCGAGTCAGAACGCTTTGAATAGAATTTCGAGTGATCACGAGCCTAACGTTAAATCTTTATTTCAAAATTTTCTAATCGGTTCGCCAAAAAATCTCCACGCGAATCAACACGAAGGTGTAAAAAATGAAAACTCCAGAGAGGAAATTGCAGCGATGTTTAGTAATGATAATTCTAACGGTTCCCTGTAATCCGGATTGGTTCCAGCTTCTTCGAATATTAAAAAGCAAAGTGCGCGAGTAAAAGACAAAATCGTCGTTCAACCGCCATTTACTTCACGTCTCTCTTTTTTTTCTCGGGCTTACGTGAACCCTGCACGATTTAAGAGAGATTAAAATTTCCTGCCTTTCTTTCCCATTACCACGATTCTATTTGCTGTCGTTTAATCTGCAGTTCCACGAAGAAAATTTTCGCAAATATTTTCGTCAGGAATTCGTTTCTTCCTTTATTTATTCCTCTTCGCGAAGTATCTACTAGAAGATAGACGATTGACGTTCATATTTCATGATATTTAATCGTGAAATCTTTCGTTTCTTTCGATTTAGTTCTCCTTTATAACGTCGTTATGGCCTTTTAAGAAAAAGAGACTTTTATCGAATATTCCAAAATATCGAGGTAATCGACAGACGTTGCAAGCTTGATATATCGTCGGAATCAAGCATGATTAATTACAATTAGCGAATTAGGATCACGATTCTCGCGTTATCAATCATCCTCGATTTCTCTAGACGCATTGTTTGAATACCGCGAATAAGATTTTCGCGCTTCTCCAACGATCAGACGGTTTTGGTTGAGAAAAGTTTGGAGAAACGAATCGAGGGGAGAGGAAGGGAACAGGCGAATCGGAGCTTAGAGGTTCGATATTAATGAGAGAGGAGTTAATCAATCTCTATCCTCTGTCACGGTTTTTCTACCGAAAGTTTAGCATCGAGCATTGAACTTGCAGAGACGGATCGCTCGGAGCTACTCTGTAATTGGGTCTCGAGAAACCTGTTTTCTCCTTTAGACCACTCGTCGCTCGAAGAATCCGAGTGTTACTCTTGAAAGCGGCCTCGCGCCGTCGTTCCAGGAATGTTGATTATTCAATTTCGAATAAAGCATCGAGCCCGCGCGGTATCAAGGATTTCTCCGCGCGATTCCGATCTCGATCGCGGAAGAAGATCGGTGTTTACGATCGAGAACTCTGCCTCGACGTTTTCCAAAACGGATTTTGATATTCGGCGAACGTTAAGTGCGCGGTAATTAGAGGTAATTAATGAGCGGCAGAAAAAAATTCATATTCGGCTAATTAATTCCTTCCTGATACTTCGATCTTCAACGTCTCGTGATTGGAGACGCGAGTACCACGGGTCGCAAATTATCCCGTTAATTAATTCGCTTCTTCTCGTTTATCTCGTATTTAAATTTCTCTACAATCTTTTTTTTATTGTTTATATCGTATAAATTATATTTATATTATATTGGGTGTATCAATAGTGCAATTAGTGTACCGAGAAAAATAGTTTCCTAACGTTGTATCTTCGGTTCGAAATTTCGTCGGTTCGCCAAAAAATCTCGATGCAAATAAAGGTCTAAAAAATGAAAACTAGGTGAAACTGAGAGTCAAAACGCTTTGAATAGAATTTCGAGTGAATACGAGCCTAACGTTATATCTTTATTTCAAAATTTCTTAATCGGTTCACCCAAAAATTTCGACGGGAATCAACACGAAGGTGTAAAAAATGAAAACTCGGTAAAATCGAGAGTCAGAACGCTTTGACTAAAATTTCGAGTGATCACGAGGCTAACGTTATATCTTTATTTCAAAATTTCCTAATCGGTTCATCCAAAAATTTCGAGGGGAATCAACACGAAGGTGTAAAAAATGGAAACTCGGTAAAACCGAGAATCAGAAGCCTTAGAATGGAATTTCGAGTGATCACGGAACAACGAAATGGCGCGTCGAGCCATTGGCATGTCTGACCACCGAATTACCGAAACCACTTGCCCTCTGATTAGACGAGCCATCGAACAGAAAGCGTCAGGCGTCACAAAAGCTGTAGGGATCTAGTCGTCTATGATCACGTGGAAATGCAGAAACGGTCGAGTGGCTGGCTCGGTTAAAGGGCAGGCTGGAAGCTTGGTAAACATTAGCATTGCTCTTGACATCGAGTGTCTAATAATATATATATATATCTATATATATATATATATATAGTATGAAATTCCGTGCCTCCGATGGACCTAATTTCTGAAAGCGTTTGCGTATCCACTTCAAAGGCGCATTTCGGCTAGGGTCGCGCTAACGAGACCAATCCTCGGTCCCCTCTAGCAGTTATCCTAGCCTTTATCAAAACGAGACTCGCGATTCTTTGCGCGAATAACTGCTTCATTAGCCGCCCCTGATCACCCTTCGTTTTGACGATTAGCTCCGACGATTAATCGGCTACCGGTAGAGGATACAACCAGGTATTTTTCATTCCATGAACTCGCAATATCGGGAGTAGTTATTCCAGTATCGATTTATACACGCGTTTAGCAAACAACGAAGGATAAACGACAAATAACAAATAGGAAATAATTCGTTGCAGCGGTTTCTGGAAATACAGTAGGATTGAAACGCGATTTTAAAGGAGAAGGATGATAGGAGAGATGAAACTAGGAAATTTGTTGTCGCCCGGGATGTTCCTTCGAGAGGTATACTGCGCGATGAAAAGAGGAGAATCGTCTAATTTCTAAAAGTAATACGTGGGTGATATCGTTTCTGTCACTTGGAAAGCAAACACGCCACCGTGAGTTTTTTTGTGTTCCTATTGGTAATTAAAAATTTGCCATCTTCTTTGTCACCTATATCTGTGCACCAAGTGTGACTATAGTCACCGACTACTAAAATAATCCCAAAAATGAAAACAAGTGCTATCGTTCTGCTTAGATTCTTTCGCAAAGAATCGTAAACGATATCGCGATGGTTGGTATTTCTTTTCTTTCGTTTTTTTCAAAGAGATTGTTCCCCGAATGCTAAACACTTCGTTCGCGCAATATTTCTCCACCTTTGACACTATTTCGTTCCGCGATTCCGTAGCTCAAGGCTTAATATCAAACTTTATCGCATCTTGGCATGCCGTTAAAATTTCCAGAAAAATTTCAAACACGAATCTTCTTAAACCCAGCTCCGGCATCGGTAGACTCGCGTGTACTTTCTTATCGAGGCCCGGATATCGCGTTTCTTAGGCTATCCAAACGCAGAAACGTTGACGTAGCACCGCGGTGCTATATTCCGCTCGTATCTCGCATTAGCCTGAACCCTGTGCTTCCTTATCTGGCTGGCTGGCGACAGCGGGATGTACGGCGAAAACCGTTCAACGGACGAGAACACGCTTATAATACCGAGTTTCCTTCTTCTCGAACTTCCCCGTCCCCGGTAACCGCAACAGCGAACGCGAAACTTACTTAAAAACCTCTCTCCCGTCCCTCTCAGATGCTATTAGCGCCATCGAGTTTGCCAGCTCGCCTCCGCCTCGTGTCGGACAAACTGTTAACACTCGTCACCGCGATCTTAATGGCCCGGCTGCCTCGAGCAGTTAGCTCTTCCTTTTTTCCCTTGCCCGTTTCCTACCTTCGCCATCGGGGCCCGGTCGTTTTATTCCCGCGACAGGACTCCGAGGTTTCCGAGACGAACGACCACCACCGACCACGCGGCGAGACTGATAGCGCGCCGGAATTGCGGCGAAAAGATTTAATTGCGGGGAAACAGGGTAACCGGAGTGTGCTAAAAGACTTCCGAAGTGCGCGAAACTACGCTAAACAAGCGCCAACCCGCACCCAGACGCCGCGACGCTCCCTTTATTTCGGTTATAAACCAGCATCGGGTTTAGGGACAATGGCCGACCGGAAACGAACTGCCAGTTGGAAACTGGTTAAATCTTCGAGGAAGAAAATCACGTTGCTGTCTTTTTAATCTGATTTTATCGACGTGTTTACAGCGATAGAGTTATTTTCTTGAGACTGCATGTGTCTCAAGATGAACGTTTTTATGAGGTTACTTTAACCCTTTTAGTGCCGGGTGAAAAAGAGGTGCCTATGCGAGAATAACCGGCCGAATTTCATAGTTTCACTAGGGTTTGGGAAAATGCTCATAAAAACCAAACGGGAAACAATATTTACATGATTCAAAAAGCAGTGTACTAAGGATGAAATAGAGAGCAAAACGGTGACACTAGTTTTTCTCTACTCGTTAAAAATGAAATAAATAACAAAGGTATAAATGTTCATAAAAATAGTAAAAGTTGAGTTCTCTCTTATAAAACGTATTTCCATATACAAAAAGTCATATTTTCATCATAATTTTATATGGACCAATTATTGTGAAGTATATACTTTGCATTTCCAATGTATTTTGTAACAAGATAAACAATATTACATATCAAAAATGAAAGATAATTCGAAGGTACATGGTGAGCGCCGGGCGGATTAACTCTTTCAAAATATATTATAATGTTCACAAAGAGTTAAAACGAAAAACTATTTTTTCTTAATTCTCTCATAATGAAATTAGATCATTTATAACGTATTACAAATTTATTTTGAGATAGATTTCTCCCGCAATGCGAATAGTAAGGCGCTACGAGGCGCGGCCCGTATATCGGCTCCCGGCAATCAAATAATTAATTATTGTTTTGTACGTATATCGTATTTAGATTCTAGAATCTCTTCTATAGTAGATTATAATCGAAAGGGTATCTCTTTATCTTTGTTAATCAACGATATTACGGAGTTTATTGACGTGTTTTTTGCGCTCTATTTTTCTGCTCTCTTCCCGGGCTCCCTTGTTGGTATACTGATTACTGCAGTTTTTTTCCATTGGGTTAGTTTTAAAAGCAGGTAGAAGGTTTAGCAGGTAGAAAGGACCTAAAGAGAGGATGCACCGTCGAGGATTCACCGAGGACTTGTGAGAAACTTCGAAACTCGGTTTTTCATCTAGAAGTGAAGAATGTTAGGTGTAATATAGAATATAGCATTCGTTTTATTTTCATAATGATTCTATAAAGAAAAGATGTTTCGATCATAGGTATCCAACGTAACAGTCGACGTTTTGGTAAAAGGTCCGATCGAGTATCTTTGCTCCGTTTTGATGTAAATTTTCAAGAAGAGGATTACGTTCGACAATTTGAAAATGCTTTCGTTTCATTCGTGTATTATAGTCATTCGTAGAAGCGCTTGGTAGAACGAGGAAGATGGAGGTTGCGACTAAATTAGGAGTTGGCATAATTAAAGTGTTTTAGATGGTTCGAACGCCTCTAATTCCGGCAACCGAACCCCGTCATTAATTATTATACCGTGGCAATGAGGCGACACTTGCACGCTTGGGAATTTCCAGCGAGTATTAATTACGATCTGTCGGTCGAGGAGCACGTTTCGCTCGATTATAGATATTCTACACGTTCGCGTGCAAATCGCTAGCTCCTTCTTCGAGTGGACAGAGAGGAACGTGTATTTATCCACCATCTCTCTTTCTCTCTAGGATCCCTTTCCTCGGAGTCTCCAGTCATCCGGTCGTGGGATTAACCAAAATTCCCATCTCGAAATCTAGCCAAACAAATGCGCGATTCACGGATGCCAAAGCAAATGCAGAGCCACGTCTCCACGGGGAAAACTGCTCGAGAGTGCTCGAGTACCTCCGATGTTCCGTGGGAATATGATTTTAAGAGTTGGACAAATTTGGCGACAGGACTCTCCTCTTTGCTTCGCAAACATCGGATCTCCTTTTGCTACGAATTTACACGTGCCACGAAATTCACAAACGGTTCTACACCCTATTACTAGCCGGAGAACCCCGGCTAACCCACACGAGTGCCTCTCCAGGCTTTGTCCAGTCTGTTTCCTCTTCCGGCACGTGCAACTCTTAACAACTCTCGATAAAATAGCCGGACCCGAGCGAGGTCGCGAAACCAATCAAGCGTAATACAAATGTTCTCACTTCCGGAACACGGACTCAACCCTTCGCACTCGAGAAGCTGTCAGTCGCTATCAAATTTTGAATACTCATATTAATTAATGTATCAAATTTAAGGTAATATAACGATATGCGAGATATCGAAGTCGAAGAATTATTGTACGATTCTTTATTTACTACTTGAAAAAATGACGTTAGCTTTATATCTGAAAATCTATGAATTTCTGTAAATCTCTATTCTTCTGTAGGGAAAAAATCGTCGAGTACAAAGGGTTAAAGTTAAAGAATTTTACATGTTAATTGTTATACGACTCTTTATTTACCACTTGAAAAAATGACGTAAGCTCTATAGCGGAAAATCTATGAATTTCTGTAAATTTCTACTCTTCTGTAGCCATAAGATCGTCGAGTGCAAAGGGTTAAAGTTAATGAATTTTACGTAATAATTATTATACGATTCTTTATTTGCCACTCAAGAAAATAACGTCAGCTTTATAGCGGAAAATCTATGAATTTCTGTAAATTTCAACTCTTCTGTAACCATAAGATCGTCGAGTGCAAAGGGTTAAAACATTTCAGAGAGAGTCCCAGTGTTAATCAGTGTTATACGAATGTCTATTTAGTCTTATCAAGGTTTATTTAGGTTCATTAACCGTCTGCGGACGGGATTCGAACATAACGAAGTCGAGTTGTTGCCAAATTGACAGCGCATGTTTCTGCTTGACGTTATTTTAACTGGTTTGATGACTATAGCGTTAAGATTCTTTAGATCAAACAAGATCTATCAATCGATGTTCAATCTGGATAAGATCAAGAATAGAGAAGGAAATGAAACTAGAGAAGATAAGAAATTAGAAGCGTCAATTTCGGTTGATAGGTCGTTGAAAAAATGTTATCGAAAAGCGACTAGCGACTAGATCGTGCTGATCTATGCTAAAAAATACGATTACGCTTTGTTTACGCTAACGCGTCATAATCGATGTTTTCCTTCTTTTCGAACGTGAAAAATTATTCCATAACTACTGCCTTAAAAGACATTACCAGAATCATCGATAATTAATCAACGATTAATTTCTCATACGAAATTTCCTTCGACGAAATACATTTGCTTCTGGATGCGTGCATATTTCACATAATACCTGGAAACGTGTGACATCTGCTTCGTTAAAAGCTTTTAACGTAGAAGATTGACATTTATGTGTCCCGTTAAAAATAAATTTCCAGCTTTTAATTTATGCGATTTGGCAAACGAGTGAGACTCGTGTTCTTCTCGCGTGAAATCAGTAGACGCTTGAAAAATGCGATTTCGAACTGCGAGATCATTTTGCGTAGCCTATACGTTGCGTAGGTCATCTCCAACTGAACCAAGTCAGTGAACCGAGTCGGAGTAAAAAATTATTCGACAATTTCTATAAATTTTTTTGCTTGTCACTGCGTTAGATATCTACAAAGGGCCACGAAGTGCAAATGATCTTAACAATATCAGTGAGTCACCTCGACATCATTTCGATGTCACCTAACTAAAAACTCTCATGAATCTTCTTCGTGAAACACCCTAGTATCGACAGGAAATCGAGTGGAAGTTCTATCTAGTAATCAGTGAGAGATGAAAGACTATTGGCAGATTCGAAGTTGGACCGATGTCCAAGCTCTCGAAGCGACGCAGGTAGCTGAAATTAGTCTCGATTTGCGAAAGTTTGAAGCCTGACGCTTTCCACTCGGTCGCTTCCATAATGTAGTTAAATCCAGCTTCTCAAGGTTGTCGCGAACTGTTCACCTTAATCGTTTGGATTTCAACTTGCTCGTTAGGACGTCTGTGCCTTTCCAGGCACGCCAATGGTAACAGTCCTCAGTGTCTCTGAGATTGTCATGGACGAACTGGAACGGTTCTATGCTCCTGCTGAAAGGTCCGAGGACCATGACGTCTATGAAGTTCTAAGACGAATCTAGATAATGCGATTTAGGTGCGTTATCAAAGATACCAACGATGTGATACGAGCCAATGTGTTCCCTTTCGAGGTAGTGAGATTCTCAAAGGTCCTAGGCTTGATTCTAGCTGGTTTGTCATGGATGAATTGAAACGGTTCTATACTCCTGCTGAAAGGTCTGAGGTCCACGACGTTTATGAAGGTCTGTGAAGTTATAAGACGAATCTGGATAGTTTAATTTAGGGCATTATCGAAGATTCTAAGAGTGACACAAGTCAGTGTGTT
>NIJG01000027.1:11680-78110 GCA_002201625.1 Euglossa dilemma | reverse complement strand
TCGAGTGTAACTCGACATTGGGAAATTGTTTCAAGAGATTTACACTTGAAAATTACAAAGTATAACAATAGTGTAAATATAACTGATTCTTAATCGAATTTGTTTCTTCCTTTATTTATTTAAACAGCCCTATTTTTCAGTCGAAATAAATTCCAAATAATAAATTTAGAAATGTTAAGGGCTACTGATAACAAAATTGAAATATAATTCGGGCCGCAAAGGGGTAAGGTTGTGCGCTAAGTCATCATTCTCACCCTGACCACTAGATGGGTACCAAATTCAAGAAGGTTCGGGGATTTTCTTGTAAATTCTTGGTAAACTCATCGCTTTCGACGTATAGAGCTTCCAGACTTCCTGCTTGCGTCTTCATTTGAGGCTGGACCTGTTGGGTACCCTTGTCTTGCCCACTAGCAGGTTTGTAGACGGTTAAGATTGTGCGCTAAGTCATTATTCTCACCCTGACCACTAGATGGATTCCAAATTCAAGAAGGTTCGAGGATTTTCTTGCAAATTCTTGGTAAACTCATCGCTTTCGACGTATAGAGCTTCCAGACTTTCTGGTAGCGTCTTCATTTGAGGCTGGACCTTTTGAGTACTCTTGTTTTGTTCACTAGCAGGTTTGTAAACGGTTAAGGTTGTGCGCTAAGTCATCATTCTCACTCTGACTACTAGATGGATTCCAAATTTAAGAAGGTTCGAGGATTTTCTTGTAAATTTTTGGTAAACTCATCGCTTTCGACGTATAGAGCTTCCAGACTTTCTGGTAGCGTCTTTATTTCAGGCTGGACCTGTTGGGTACCCTTGTCTTGTTCACTAGCAAGTCTGGGATGAATCCCTTTACCTTTTGACCCTTTCAGTGTCACAGTGACACAGAGAGGGATAGGGATATCCTGTGGTAGCTACGATGTTACTTGTCGACGAAGGATAAGCAGGAAGCGGTTGCTTCGTAATAGGGATCGCTGGATTAGGGTTCTTGATTGGTTCCGGATGGTACCCGGATGGTATCTTAGTGGTTCTTCAACGCGATTCGGTTTTCATTGGTCAGATATGTCGCGTTATAGATAGGAATAATGAAATTGTGTCTTTTTTGCGAATGGTAGGTGGTAGGGGATATATATTTATTTTTATTTCTATTATTTTCTTCCATTTCTTCAAAATTTAAAATCATGACTGTTAAGATTGGATAAATATGATATAAATTTAATTTCTTCGATTTAAAATACAGAAATTGTAGTGCGATGAGAATACATAGAGACTTGGAAAAAGAGAAAGAGCCTGGCAGGTAACGAGGGATGGGAAAACCCATGGGTCCCAGTGGGGCCCGGCGACGAGGTCGAGGTCCTCTTGGAAGAAAGAGGGTGCAAGGGAAAGTAAAAGTCGAAGAGAAAGTCTGCGTGGTGGGAAAGTAAAAACGTTTAAAAAGGGATGTTTCTGTCAAAAGGAATAATTAAATTGCTAGTTGCTTTAAGTTGTTTAAATTGTTTTTAAGCCGTTTAGTTGTAAAGCTGTATTTATCATTTCGAGTTAATCCACCGAATAGTTTTAGTTTAATTATCGTAAGATGAATCTTTATTTAGATAGCGTGTGTATATAATATTTATAGATTATAATAGATCCTGCATTAGGATCTATTTTGCTTCAGGGAAAAGCGATAAATTGAAGGGTTCCTCGAAACTAAGTTAGATGATACGATGGCTGATGTCACGAAAAAATATAAGGCCCTGCTGACAGGTCCAAACACGAACTTCTTCAGAATCGATCCTGTTAATCAAATCTCGACCATCGCTTTATTATATCGCATAGTTCTCGATAAATCTTCCTTATTTTAACATCGTAACTTCTTTATTTTAATCCAACATCACGGTATCAATTATAAATCGCGAATTCTATTAAATTATTCCACAAAATTGTTATTCTCGACATTGGTTCCATACAATTACCTCGTGACAGAGAGAGTGGAATTCTCTTCGTACAAAATCTACGTGTCAGGAAAGGCAGGATGAATTCTATCTTTTACGCATACAGTTTCGTAGTTTTGATCTGAGATATACTGCTCGTATACGTGTCGGGAGTATAAATATTATATCGAATCGGTTCATGGAAGTCTTCCTTGCAAGAGAGGTCAGACTATTTTGCATTCTTGGTATAAACAATCCGATATCCGCGTTCTCAGAAAGAAAGATCTCCCGAGAGGTTGATGCAGCAAATAAGATAACTTTTTAATAACGTTCCGCGAACGTAAACAATAGATAATCCTTATCTGGCACGTCGGTAGAATTTTTATCTCTACGATTCGCCGACACTCGTACCATTTATCCCAGAAACACTCGTGTCACTGTGATCCAAAGAACTCGCTGTTGCTCCAACTTTTCTCTCTCTGTCTCTCTCGTGTAACAATGAAGAGATCAGAGTCAAAAATAGAGTCGTAGCCAATTTGATCGTGCCGGATATCATTTTTCAGACGTCAGGTCGACTAACGAGGGGTCCAAAGTACCCTAATCGCTTAACCAGCCGACGATTAATGCGCTCGCGTTAAATCAGCTCATTTGTAGCGGCCTGTGTGTACCTAATTTCACTAAATGCATCACGTGTCCGTGGTGCAAATGCGTTCCTAACTGGCCCGGCCAGTCAGACGGTCGGCACAGGAAACGATATTAAACTCTTCCATCGATTCGTTTATACATTCGAGGCATGCTCTCGCGAAACGCGAAATTAGAACGCAATTAGAGTCACCGAGAACGTGATTACGCTCGATCGAGGTATTTCCGGAGTTAAAAAGAAGGGTTTAATTCCATCGGGGACTGGGAAATTTCGCGCCAAGTTACGCGAAAGAGTGTTCGTCGATCCGATAAACGAAATGAAAATTCGAAGTTCGAAACGTGGGATACGCGATCTGGATTCGAACTCTTTCGCGGAATTTCCTTGCGAATTTTTAAATCGCACGCTCTTCGATATTATTTTGTAGATTCCTCTCGGAATTATTTTGCATTTTTCGATTCGAAGTTCGCCGTGAATTTTCTAGCTACGCCATCGCGTAATTTTCTCGCGAATTTTTAAATCGTACGATCTTTTATCGAAATTATTTTGCAGAATTCTCTCGGAATTATACGATATTTCTCGATTCAAAGTTCGNGAATTTTTAAATCGTACGATCTTTTATCGAAATTATTTTGCAGAATTCTCTCGGAATTATACGATATTTCTCGATTCAAAGTTCGTCGTGAATTTTCTAGCTACGCCATCGCGTGATTTTCTCGCGAATTTTTAAATCGTGATAAATTCGCTCTTCCATCGAAATTATTTTGCAGAATTCTCTTGGAGTTATTTTATATTTCTCGATACGAAGTTCGTCGTGAATTTTCCAGTCCCGTCGCGATACGTTGAGATAAATCGGGGAAATTTCACATCGAGTCGCGTAAAAGGATTGAAAAGAAAGTCACGGAGGAAAATATCGTTGGAAATATTCGACAGTCAGATGGAATTACGAGGAACAAAGGGCTTCAGGATCGTTTGACGAGATCGTTCGCTTTCTGAATTATTCCATGGAATTTTCCGGCGGATTTTCGAATGTGTCGCCATTTTCGAGGTACGATCGAAAAGTCGGCGTGTTTGTTCGGTAGAATTTCCGTTGTTGAATGTGGAATTAATTATCCGGAAGTCGAGGCTATCGCTGCGCCGATAGAAAATACATCTCGGGCTCTATTTATCAAAGCTTTCTCTGAAACTAATTATTTTCCAGCCAGGCTGCGTTTTCGCGCTTCGGTATGCCAATGTTTGTGCTCATATTTGCGTATCGTGGCCCGACGTTGCTTTCATTTTCCATTATTTATACTCGACGCTTCGGTTTCGCGCACGGCCATCCATTTTGAAAGGAGATCCTCGCGCTCTCCGTCTTTTCGCTCTAGGCGTCGCTTTCGATCCAGCTTCGAATAGTTTCCGCTCGATCCTGCGAAATTTCAGTCTCTCTTCCACCAATTGACTACGTGGCTTAACAACGAGTTAAACCATTAAAGATTTATACTCTTCCTCCTATCGAAATTTAAAATTCCCGCTATTTCTTTAATCCGCCTCTGATAACTCGTAAGATTCGGCTAATTTAAAGTTTAAACACGCCTTTAAATGTGAGAAACGTAAATATTAATGACCAGTATACGTGAAATGACGTACCTATCGAATTTTACCATTTTTCCACGGTTCTATCTTTTCGTACCAATGGTTCCATTGCCACGCGACCCCATAGAGCTCGTAGATTTATACTTTTCCCCTATCAACATTTCAAATTCCTGTTATTTCTTTAATCTACGACTGATAACTCTTAGCATTCGACTAGTTTAAGGTTTAAACGCGGCTTTAAATGTGAGAAACGTAAATATTAATGACCAGTATACGTGAAATGACGTACCTATCGAATTTTACCATTTTTCCACGGCTCTATCTTCTCGTACCAATGTCTCATTACCAAGTCGTCACATCAACCTATGGAGCTCGTTTCTCTGTTTCAAATCCTCCGTCGGATAAACGCGAAGGGAGAAAAATGCCGTGCGAAATTTGACGCGACAAGCGTGGTGAAAGAACGGAAAGGGTGAAAAGTCGGGGTGTTTCGGCAAAAATTTCCGTAATTCCGTGGAAATTCCCGCGAACCATCGGGGACCTAGTAAAGTCCGGGCCACTTTTCCACGGCGGTCACGAATTTTCGCGAGCAGTGTCGTTCTTTAAGCGACGTCGACGATGGCCCTTTTACCTCGCGATTCGTTTTTCCCGTCGGAAATGGAAACCCATAATATAATGGAAACTCCATATTATGCATTCCGTGGAAATTTCTACGAACGATCGGGGACCTAGAAAAGTCCGGGCCACTTTTCCACGATGGTCGTGAATTTTCGCGAGCAGCATCGCCCTTTTGCAACGAGATTCGTTAGTTCCGCGGAAATGGAGTCCCATAATTTACCAATATTATATATTCCGTGAAAATTTTATGAACCATCGAGGAGCCGGGAAAGTCTGGATCACTTTTTTTCGTGGATTTTCGCGAATCCGCTTCTCCATTTTGGCGACGTCGACGACGATGGCCCTTTTACTTCGCGATTCGTTTGTCCCGTCGGAAATGGAGACCCATAACTTACCAATATTATATATTCCGTGGAAATTTCTACGAAAAATCGAGAATCCGGGAAAGACCCGGCCACTTTTCCACGGCGGTCACGAATTTTCGCGAGTAGCGTCGCCCTTTCAGCGACGCCGATGATGGCCCTTTTACGTCGCGATTCGTTTGTCCCATCGGAAATGGAAACCCATAATATAATGGAAACTCAGTATTATGCATTCCGTGGAAATTTCTACGAACGATCGGAGTACTAGAAAAGTCCGGGCCACTTTTCCACGGTGGTCGTGAATTTTCGCGAGCAGCGTCGTCCTTTTGCAACGAGATTCGTTAGTTCCGCGGAAATGGAAAGCCATAATATAATGGAAACTCAATATTATGTATTCCGTGGAAATTTCTACGAACGATCGGGGACCTAGAAAAGTCCGGGCCACTTTTNAAATGGAAACCCATAATATAATGGAAACTCCATATTATGCATTCCGTGGAAATTTCTACGAACGATCGGGGACCTAGAAAAGTCCGGGCCACTTTTTTTCGCGGATTTTCGCGAATCCGCCTCTCTCCATTTTGGCGACGTCGACGATGGCCTTTTTACCTCGCGATTCGTTTGTCCCGTCGGAAATGGAAACCCATAATTTACCAATATTATGTTCACTCGATTTCATAACGGCGTTCTGCTCGCGTCCGTGTATTTACTCGTCCACGTGTTTGCCTATTTACCCTTTTGCGGGCTTTGTGTTCGTACACGCACGTGTTTGTATACGTATTTATTGATACGCGTTCCGCTTCGTGCGTGCACACACGTGGAACACGGTCTAACCGTTTTCTATTGTTCGTACGTCAGCATGTTTAGGTATCTTCTGCATCTCCGATTCGCGTTTTTCCTTTCCTCGGGTGTTGCGTGCTCGTTTCGTGCATTCAAAGCCAGACGTTCGCGTTGACGAGAGTTTTCCACGCTTCCACGAAGGATTTTCGCTAGCTAGTTAATATTTATATTGCTTTTACGCGGTTAATTAATCGCGAGCGTAAATAATCGTTGAAAGACTGTGTCGGGAGTGTGTTAATATTGGAGGTGTGATTTTATTCGCTGGACCTGCGATTTTTTTTCTCGTCAGAACGGAAAGAATTTGATGAAACGATTAAAGCTCCGGTAAAGGATTTATTCCAGAGATAATTCGCGAAGTTGGAAACTTTTATGCGTGTAATGAAAATTTGACGAAATAATAAAAGCACGTGGAAGCGACGGAAAGATGCGAAATTTTAGCAAATAAATGGACTTTCCATGCGATTTCACTGTACCGTAGAGAATTTCACTGCGTTATAATATTCCAGTGTGTCTTTCTCCAAGTTTATCACGTTCTAGTTATTAAATTGATTACGTTTGATTTTATTACATCAAGAATGTACACCTTTGCTAAGTTACAGCAAAATGATGGAAAATCATTGACGGAAAATAGTTCTAATCCTTTATCTAGCAATTTTTGGTAATTAAAATAAGGTAATCACGTTTTGGTAGCCAAATAAATTACATCGGTTTACATTAATTCAAGAATGTTTAATTAAATACCATGCGCATACTTCAATCTTGTTACGTGTGCACACACCTGCAAATTCTCCTTATTCCTACACACAGATGCGCGATAAATTTCCAATTTTATCGCGCGTGTGCTTGTGATTACACCCGTTATTGTCTACACGAACATCTACAGATCTACATCTCGCACGTGTGCAAATATTTGCACGTATCCTTGTTACATGCAAATCTCCTTTCGACCCGTGGAAATTGATAACGTGGGCAGAACAAAGTAGTATAAATCCCGATTTTCCAGGTTTTCCTTTTCTTTAACGTACTCCCGTCATTTTTCGCGGAAATTCGAACCTCGACGAAGGAGATTTCGGAAGAAACGAAGAGGAATATTTGAATTTCGCAACGCAGCGAGATATCACGCGAAAATAGAGTTCCATAAATCCCGATTTTCCAGATTTTCCATCTCTTTAACGTCGTCTTGTTTTTTGGCGGGAATTCGAAGCTCGACGAAGGAGTTTTCATGTGATTTCGAAAAAAACGAAGAGGAATATTCGGATTTCGCAACGCGTAGCGCGATATTACGCGATAATAAAGTTCCACAAGTCCAGATTTTCCATCTCTTTAACGTCGTCTTGTTTTTTGTCGGGAATTCGAAGCTCGACGAAGGAATTTTCAGGAGATTTCGAATGAAACGAAGAGGAATATTTGGCTTTTGCAATGCAGTGCGATATTATGCGAAAATAGAGTCCCATAAATCCCAATTTTCCTTCTCTTCAGCGTCGTCTCGGTTTTTGACGGGAATTCGAAGCTCGACGAAGGAATTTTCAGGAGATTTTGAAAGAAACGAAGAGAAATATTCGGATTTCGCAACGCAGCGCGATATTACGCGAAAATAGAGTTCTATACGCGATTCGTTTCGTGATTTCGAAGAGCCGAACTTTCTAGCAAGCGATCCTCGGGTATTAATAACTAGGTAACCAGAATCGGCACCGGTCTCATTACTTTCCTGCTAATCAGGGTCAGACAGGTTTATTTCCGGTTTCGCGTGCTTACGATCTCGATGCTGATTCGATTAGCCAGGCATCCAAAGACGAAAAGGAAACGGAGAGAAAACGATTTAATGCCGGGAATTATAGCCAAGCCAGTGGAAATGACAGCTTTCGAAGTTTTTGTTTTTCCAGGCATCGAACACGCGTAGGTACCCAGAGTTTAAAATTAACTTGGAGTTTTATCGCGATAGCGAGGTAATTATACGCGGCTATCTATTTTCATCGCATCGGTTTAATTACCGTTGTCTATGCACGCTGTGTTTAGAGGTAAATTACAGGTCGGTGGGTCCAGTATCACATTCCAGAGTATATTTAGGTTAAAGCGTGGAATATATTCGGGGAAAATAATTTCGATCCAACGAAGATTAGCTCGATAATGCACCAACGAGAAGGTAATTTTCCAATGGAACTCGGGCAAGAAGTTTCTCGCGAATTTTCACCGATTGATAGACTAAACGATTTGAAATTCGGCTCGAACGTAATTTTGATTGATGGAGATAGATAGAATTTATTTTTGTTAAACGTTAATAGTTCCACCGTTAGAAAGACGTTAATGCTTGATAATGCACCAACGAGAAGGTAATTTTTCAATGGAATTGGGGTAAGAAGTTTCTCGCGAATTTTCACCGATTGATAGATTAAACGATTTGAAATTCGGCTCGAACGCAATTTCGAACGATGGAGATAGATATAATTTATTTTTGTTACACGTTAATAGTTCCACCGTTAAAAAAAAACGTTAATACAGCGTTGAAAAAATATTTGAATCGTGTAGACAAATATGTTAAAGGAATAGCGACGTTCAAAGTTTCGCACAATGTCTCTATTGTAATATTTAATACCTCTATCGTCGAGCAAACGTTGTACATCGTTGAAAATACACTCCGATCGTGTAAAAGAATATTTTAATACGCAGCAGTGAAAAAGAGCGTGGATAGAGCGTTGGAAAAATATTTGAATCGCGTAGGAGAATATTTTACAGCGACGGTAATATCGCAAATTTGTCAGGACACCTAATATCCGATATTTTCCCTCTTCTCTCTCTCTCTCGTCCTGTTTCGTAGCTGTCAGTAAGCCATGAATAATCACGAGTCTCGCGTACGTAATTTCAGAACCGATGTCGGGTATCTTCGTCGTCACAATGGACTCTTTCTTATCACGTTGCAATCAACTTTTAAATTAAACCAGCCACTCAAATCACGCTCCTCCACTTATAGATAATCGCGACACCACCTTGTCGCTGACTTGCAAATCAAGTGAACCGCTTAAATTAACAGCTTTCCCATTTCTCTCGCGGAATATCTCCTCGAGTACAAACTTTCCGCTAGGAGGATTATGAGAAATAAAAAAAAAGGCAGCGAAACTTTCCACGCGAGTTC
The DNA here is from genome assembly GCA_002201625.1 of Euglossa dilemma. Classification (NCBI taxonomy): domain Eukaryota; kingdom Metazoa; phylum Arthropoda; class Insecta; order Hymenoptera; family Apidae; genus Euglossa; species Euglossa dilemma. Next base: position 69,050 of record NIJG01000027.1, on the reverse strand, counting down.
GCTCGGCTCTCGAATTTTCCTTTCAAGTACGTTCGCAAAATAATGGATGTAATTTAATTATTCCCAGTTCTTCTTTTTACTTCCTTCATAAAGCGACACATTAATACACGAATTATTATACTTGTTCCATCGAAATCAACGTAAAAATTTCGCGCATGAAAAGATATCGTCGCGAATTCTCTCGGCTCGGTTCCCTCGAATTTTTCTTTCAAGTACGTTCGGCAAAACAATGGATGCAATTTAATTATCCCGGTTCTTCTTTTTACTTCCTCCATAAAGCGACACATTAATACAGGAATTATTATACTTGTTGGATCGAAGGGACGATAAAAATTTCGCGCAAGAAAAGAGATCTTGCTATCAAGTGTCCATCGAGTATTTCACGCTCAGCGAGTTCCAATTTTCTCGCAAACTGCGCGGGAATCGGTGGAAAAACAGAAGCCTCGCGAGCCGGTGGTGTAATTTATGGTCTTGGACTTTCAGTTCGATCAGGATAGCGTAAAAATCGGGATCATCGAACTGTCAGGCTTTCATAGGGAAAAAAGGAACGATCTGCGCGGAGTGTAATTTACGACCGCGGACTTCCGGCCGGATCGCAAATGGCGCAAAAATCGCGATCAATATTCGGTGAAAAAGAGTTCTCTAGTCGGCCGGGTGTCATAATCGCAATTGCTTTAATCGCGTTCCGCTCTGATCGAAGACGTTCGCCAGTCTTATTTGCTAGCGCGTGGTGGTCCGTAAATTACACCGGCGAAAAGAAATATCGGAGGGCGTCGTTGGCTGTCGGGGCACAGTATTAGGGCGTCGATCATAATGATCGATCGCCGATGAAAAAGGAGCGGGACGCATCGCTGTATTTTACCTCACCCGCCACTGTCGCTCGTTTGTCTTTCCGTGCATTACCATCCAGAGACGTCCACCCTTCCGGCCGACGCTTCCGGTCTCCTTTCCCGAACTCCATCATCCGGCATCGTACATGCTTGCATTCGATTCACGCGCCGATTCTTCGATCGCTCGATTATGCGTTTCACCGATTTCACGCCAATTCGGAATCCTTCGAGCACCGATAGCTCGCGAATCGTATTCAGTGCGATGAGAGTTCTACGAATTTCGGATGATAGTTCGCGATTTCCGATTAGGAGTTCGAAAGATTTCGCGTGAGAGTTCACAAATCGTATTCGGTGCGATGCGAGTTCTACGAATTTCGGATGATAGTTCGCGATTTTCGATTGGCATTTTGAATAATTTCGCGTGAGATTTCACGAACTGAATTCGGTGCGATGCGAGTTCTACGAATTTCCGATGATAGTTCGCGATTTCCGATTAGAAGTTCGAAAGATTTTGCTTGATAGTTGGTGAATCGCGGTTCAGGTTTGGATTAGGTTTAGCTTAGTCTATCATTCGTCTGACGCAGCGTTTAATTTTATCCACGTCTCCCTGTTTTGCCGAACAATAAAGGCACCAAGTTTGCGATAGCTACCATGTAAATGCCATTTATTTCTACGGAACTTCGTATTACTTCGGCTAATTACGCGTTAATTAAGTTAGACCCGATTAGACTGCGACCTTATTAAAGTCACCTTATTAAACTTACCTACAGCGGCTTCCACCGATATCGCATAATTAACATATATCGTCATTTCGAGCAACAAAACTTCGCTACATTAAAAATATCAAAACATTCGAAAACACTGAAAAATTTCTATCACGTGAATCTTGGCGAAATTTTTCACAAAAATTATCCTGTTTGCACTAATTACTATCTATTACAATATATATATGACAGAAAAAGGGAACTTGAACAGAATAAATAAATTTCTTCACATTGAAGAAAGCAACAGTGATTTGCACGATAGGATTATTTCAAATTGATTAGGATGACGTGAAATTGACGTCACGTCGTCGCTAGCGACACCGTGTCAATTTGACTTCAAGTCATCGCTATTGATAGCGAGTCAATTTAACGTCGCATTATCATTAGCGCTATGATAATAGCGCTCGTCACTCGAAGGTTAATCTCGTAATTTGCGTTGATTTCGCGTTAATTACCTCACTTACGCCCTTCTCGAAAAATAAAGAAAAATTAGGAACGATAAAAAGTTCCTCCTTTTAATCCATTTTACCTCGCGAACACGTGACCTTCCGGAGAAACACGTTACTTCCGTTCGACACGTGTCGCGTTATCAGTTCTCCGTTTAAATCCGCCAGTTTTTCCCTCCTCGAGGACGCTTCAGCCTGAATTTTACACGATCCGTGGGATTAAAGAGCAAACGAGCGTTTCGGCCGCGCAGGGACTACACTGCCTTCGTATCCCGTCGCGAATTTTCCCGAGCAAACTGCGGGAAAAACTTTAATTATAAAGGAGATAACGAGAGGCTCCGTTGGCGTTCGCGAGAAGAAAGCGAGAAAGAAGCGGAAAGGAAGCGGATGGGATGATCCCTTTCAGCATAGCGATTCTCGTGAAAAATGGAAACTTATTTGGTAATCTCGGAGACCATTGGCTAAGAAATCTAGACCTGATCTGGGTTTCAAAATGATTGCGCATTGCAGGATTTTAACAAAATATCACGAAACGAATTGGAGTCGTCACGGCAGTTGGCGTGCAAATCTCGTGATCTTGTAAATTTGAGCGTGGGTAATTGGCTAGGCTAGTTGTTAGAAGTATCTGTTGGTTTCAGGCATTTTCGAGAATAGGAGATGTTTAAATAAATTATAACAGCTGTGACTACCATCTAGCGGTGTTTTAATCCTTTGCACTGGACGATTTTTTCTTTAGAGAAAAATAGTAATTTAAAAATCTTCTACCGTAAGCCGTCGATATTTTGAAAATGGTAAATAGGAAATCGTATACAGATTAAGACGTAAAATTATTTCACTTCGACATTCCGCGCGTCGTTAGTTAATCTTTAATTTTATATGTTAATTAAAATCGATCTTTAGAAGTTGAATGGCAACTGAGGGATCGCCTCTCGAGTGTAAAGGGTTAATGTTCTCTGTGCTAGGGATTGACGTGGAGTTTAAGTGACACGAGTGTCCAGGAATCATGGTACACCTTGGGACCAACATTCTTTGAAAACTTAGATACCTCTAGATACTCTAATCTCTAGTTTCCAGTCCATAGGTACCTCTAAATAGTTGGGTACCAAGTTTTACAACACGAGGACGTCACCTTGACTAGATAGAACGCGTGGTCCGTGAATTTTTGGGACTTTCGCGAAGCGTAATTAGTCTGTGTGATAGTAATTAGTAATTAGTGTGTGTCTTAGACAATCCTGACCACCGTGTTAGTATCAAAGAAACCTTCGACCAAGGTTATGACAGATTTTTCCAAAGAGATACAGACCTTTGAACGATCCTTGAACACGTTTCGAGTTTCCACGACGCGCTCGAAGCTTCCGAGAGACGTCGGTTCGACAAGACCGCGAGTTTTAATTGGAAACAGCGTGGCCAGGTGTTTGGCGAGTACTCGAGGAACATTCTTGAGAACGACGTTCGATTTGATTAGCGCATTAGCATGGAAAAACAGCCGGAGGCGTGTTTAAGCTCGTCTTTGCACTCGATTGCAACTCTCGTTGTTGCTGCCTGTAACATCGCCGTGGGGATGAAAGCCTTCAGACTCGTTAGAGAGCAAAGAGCGAATCTAAGAATACGCTGGAAGATTCGAGGTTGCGTGTACGAAGTGACCGATGAAAGAGCAGGTGGAAACGCGGAGGAAATTAACCTTTTTACGGTGTAATTGTATTATTATTACAAATGGAGATCTCGCGTGTTTCTACTGCTTTCTACTCCTTTTACGCCTGCTCACAGCCTCGTCCAACTAACAGGTGGGACTTAATAAATAAAGCAACCCCTACATTACCGTATTTCTAATGGCGAGTGCAATCGAGCGTGGTGAGGGAATTATGAGGCTCGGGATAATGGGTCTCGAGTTGTACCAGGCTCACGCTCTAATAGGTCTACGGCTAAACTAAACGACCATCGTAAAGGTGGAAATGGGGAAAAGAGGGCTCTCTATACGAGATTTGAAAATTTTATTTTCTCGCTCTTTCTTTTTTTAAAAATCGTTTAACCATTACCGCTCAAAGTCAGAAGTAACACAATTTTATTATCGTAAAGGTGAAAATGGGGGAAAGAGGCTACTCTGTACCAGATTTGAAATGTTTATTTTCTCGCCCTTTCTTTTTTTAAAAATCGTTTAACCATTACCGCTCAAAGTCAGAAGTAATATAATTTTATTATCGTAAAGGTGGAAATGGGGAAAAGAGAGTTCTCTGTACCAGATTTGAAATGTTTATTTTCTCGCTCTTTCTTTTTTTAAAAATCGTTTAACCCTTATCGCTCCGAGTCAGAAGTAGCGTAATAAAATTATACTACTAGTGAAACGAATAAAGATTGTTTTGAACGACTTTAATCTTATTATTAATAGTCTGACACTTAAAAATTTGCGAGTCAAAATATGACGAGAATAAGTTGGAGTTTCCAGTGGATATTCGTACTTAGAAGTATCGGTGTTAAGGGTTAAATACAAAAAATCTATTTTGTATTTCGAGTATTTAACGTCGCAAGTGTAAAATAACGTACGTATATGGATGTACACGAACGTATATCAAACGAGATGACGGTTTAAGGCGCGTACGTAGTATCCCGAAGTATTGCAGCTACAAATTCCGTCAGATATAGACTTTGCGTTTTGTAATAATAACGATAAGGATAATGTATGCTAGTTTAACGTCGTAATGAATGTATTGTACCGGACGAAATTTACAGGGCGCAGTCGTTAATGGATGTACGTGCGCACGTGTATCGTTAATCCTTCTTTAGAAGCGCTGAAAACGAACGAAAACCAATAAATTTTCGTTACTTTCGTTTAATCACGGATTCGAATGCGACTTATAATACTCCGCTTTAAAACCATGAAATCGGATAGAACTACAAACAGGCTTTCAATAAAATAAATTAGCACATCCGAAATTTACATAGAAACTTCGAAGTTTTAAGATGATTCTTCTAACCTAATCTACCTTAAAAACACAATCTAACCATGAAAACCAAGAAACTATAGAAGCTTTTACTTTTTCCAACTCTACGACAATTTATCAATTCTTTGCACTCCGACTTACATTTCAATTTCGTTACCAGCAGCTCCCAAAACTTTTAAGTGCTTTAATTTAAGATTTACATCGATTAAAAAATATGGCGATTTAAAAAATAAAAGAAGGAAGAAATTCGATTAAATCTCAGTTTGATTTACGATATCTTTTTGTAATTTTCAAGCGTATGATATCTCTTGAAACCAATGTCAAGTCACACACTCTCTCTCTCTCTCTCTGTCTTGAGTCACACATTGCAAAGAGTTAAACTTATACTGCGAATGGAGAACGAAAAGCTTTGATAAAATCGACAGCGACAATTTACATGAAAAACCTAACGTAACTTAAAAAAAAAAAAGGACTTTCTAGTAAACAAGGGTGAGAGGTTGAAAACAAAGGTGACGCAGGATAACAGGTTGCGTTTTCGCGTTGGCACGGCTGGAAACCAGCCCTATTCGGGAGAGAGCGAGGAGAAGGGGTTGGCGTCGAAGTCCCGGGTGCATTATCTTGGAGATTGAAATGCAGATTACTAAGGGACCTCCGGCCGAAATGTGCCAATGGTGTTCTGGAACACCACAAAGGCGGCCGTAGCGCGAGGCGAAAGAAGAAAAGGAAACTGTTGGGACGTCTGCCCGGAGCTATGTGTCTTGGCGTGTGCCGAATCCGAGAAAGAGAAACTCGCGTGCGATTCGCGGCCGAGGAACGAAGACGCTCGAGCGTCGCGAGATTACTACCCGGCCCTTTATTATCGCTTCGCGCGAAATGAACGCGCGAAACATCCGAAATATTACTTGGACGAACGGTTGCCGAATCGCGAGAGGAATTCTTACCTCGAAGCTTCTATCGAAGCGTTGCAAATGCGACTTCCTCGCGATACGCAAGATATTTATCGAAGCTTTCCTTCTTCCTCTTCCTGCTTTTCGACAATATTTCTCTACTTTTCTTTCTCGTTTTGGGAAGCAGAGTGTTTTATTTTCTTCTTTCTTTTTGAAAGGGTCGATGACGATTCATTTTTCTGTTTTAGCTTCTTTGTTTTGTATTTCTTTTCGAAGCTTTCCTTCCTCTTCCTGCTTTTCGACAATATTTTTCTACTTTTCTTTCTCGTTTTTGGAAGCAGGCATGATTTGTCTCTCTTTTGTTATTTATGAATGTTTTATTTTCTTCTTTCGTTTTGAAAGTGTCGATGACGATTCATTTTTGTGTTTTAGCTTCTTTGTTTTGTATTTGTTTTCGAAGCTTTCCTTCCTCTTCCTGCTTTTCGACAATATTTTACTATCTTTCTTTCTTTTTTTGGAAGCATGCACGATTCGTCTCTCTTTTGTTATTCGAGAATGTTTTATTTTCTTCTTTCGTTTTGAAAGTGTCGATGACGATTCATTTTTTTGTTTTAGCTTCTTTGTTTTGTATTTGTTTTCGAAGCTTTCCTTCCTCTTCCTGCTTTTCGACAATATTTCTCTACTTTTCTTTCTCGTTTTTGGAAGCAGGCACGATTTCTCTCTCTTTTGTTATTCGAGAATGTTTTATTTTCTTCTTTCGTTTTGAAAGTGTCGATGACGATTCATTTTTGTGTTTTAGCTTCTTTGTTTTGTATTTCTTTCGAAGCTTTCTTTCCTTTTTCTGCTTTTCGACAATATTTTCCTACCTTTCTCTCTCGTTTTTGGAAGCAGGCACGATTCGTCTCGCTTTTGTTATTTATGAATGTTTTATTTTCTTCTTTCGTTTTGAAAGTGTCGATGACGATTCATTTTTGTGTTTTAGCTTCTTTGTTTTGTATTTCCTTCGAAGCTTTCTTTCCTTTTTCTGCTTTTCGATAATATTTTCCTACCTTTCTCTCTCGTTTTTGGAAGCAGGCACGATTCGTCTCTCTTTTCTTATTTGAGAGTGTTTTATTTTCTTCTTTCTTTTTGAAAGTGTCGATGACCATTCATCCCTTTTTATATTTTTGAAAATGTTCATTAAAGTCTCCGTGACGATTCACTTTTATGTTTTATCTTCTTCGTTTTGTCTTTGTTTTGTTGCGCATCGAAGTTTCCGTCCCTCTTTCTGCTTTTCAACAATTTTTTTCCTGCTTTTCTCTTTCGTTTTTGGAAGTCGAGACGATTTGTGTATTTGTTTACTTTTTTCGAGTTGTATCTTGTTTTTTTTGACAGCGTCGATGAAGATTCGTCTCTCTTTCGTTCTTTGTAAGTATTTTATTTTCTTCCATTTTTTTTATTTCTCTTTCTTCTTTTCTTTGTTTTTGGAAGTGTCTGTGACGATTCATCCTTTTTTGCTTTTTATCTTCCTCCTTTTGAAAGCGTTGGCGACGATTCATCTCTTCTTTACTCTTTTCCCGTGTTTTATTTTCTGCTCTTTTCTCTTTTTCGTAGCGTTGCTTACGATTCGTTCCACCTTTCCTTTTCTATTCTTTCTCACTTTCTCTTTCCTATCATCCCTCCTCTGTTTCCATTTCTTCTACATTTGTAACGACATTAACCTCGAGAATGATATAAAAAATTCGAAGAAATTCAGCATTTTGATAAAATTCATTTGAGATCGTTTGTCCGATCTATTGTTCCAATGTTTTGAACCAAACGATTTATTTTTTTAAAACGAAGATACTACTTACCAATTAAAGAAATCGGTTATCAGAGGAGGAACGAGATTGTGCGTTTCGAAAAGCAGAATGAATATTACGTTATTCCTCACTGGTCAAGGCAACTGTTTCACTCGCCTACTTATCAGGAGCAGATGAAGTAATTGTGGTAGGAGAGCGAGAGGGTGGCGAACTGGAAGGTCCCCGTATATCATTGCGCTCGATCCACTTAATATTGTAACGACGGTTTAAGCTTGACTGAGTGCGAGTTAAAACAGGCGGGATGACTTAATCCGGTTACAATGTCGTCGACGTGTTTGTCCCGGGTTTCCCACGCTGGAGAAAGTATCCGAGATCGTGCCGCTACTCGATAATTGCCGCTTTTGTCGCGTTTCAGCTGCTTATCAGCTGCACGGAAATATCCCAATTCTCGAGCCATCGACAGTGACCGTGGTTTCTTGAAAATATTTGAAAGGGAAATCTTTGATAGAGAAATCTTCTAATTCTAGGATTTTTAATAATTTTTTATACGAAAATTTCGAGGGTTTAATCGTTTCTGCGAGACGATTGCGAAATCTCGCTTTGAAAATTTAGAATTTTTAATAATTTTTGATACGAAGATTACGAGGGTTTGATCATTTCTGCGAGACCATTGCGAAATCTCGCTTTGAAAATTTAGGATTTTTAATAATTTTTGAAACGAAAGTTTTGTGGGTTTTATCATTTCTGCGAGACAATTGCGAAATCTTGCTTTGAAAGTTTAGAATTTTTAATAATTATTGAAACGAAAGTTTTGAGGATTTTATCATTTCTGCGAGACGATTGCGAAATCTCGGTTTGAAAATTTAGGATTTTTAATAATTATTGATACGAAGATTACGAGGGTTTGATCACTTCTGCGAGACAATTGCGAAATCTCGCTTTGAAAATTTAGGATTTTTTATAATTTTTGGAACGAAAGTTTTGAGGGTTTTATCATTTCTGCGAGACGATTGCGAAATCTCGGTTTGAAAATTTTCGAAGATCGAAGATTGAGGTTCCGAATCATCGAAGATTCTAGTTTAGGTTTCTTGATAATAAAAACGGTCCGAAGTTGGAGTAATTTCAAAGAAGTTCGCGATTGCGACGAAGACTCGATTTACCGAAAGTTATAGTCAAGAATTCTCTTGGACGTTCACAGTAATTGCTCAAGATCGAGGTCCTGAGATTCTAAGGTCTCCAATTAGCTACAGAAATTCTGCAGCTTAAATATTTTCGAAGAAACGTCTTAATTACAAAGAAACACCCGAGATAAAATTTTCGAGATTTCTGTCGAAGCTTCCTAATGGTAGCTTCCTAAATTTCAGCAATTTTCAAGAAATTTCTTAATAAATCTATTTCCCAAGAAAATCGAACAGAAATCACGCGGATTCTCGGAATGAACGTTCTAGATTAAAATTCCAAGATCTCGAATACTCCGTTTAATTCTTCTTATATAAAAACCTTTCAGGTTGCAAATAATTTACAACAAATTTCGGAATTTCGACATAAATCCCAAACCATTCGACGAAAAACTGTCCGGACGAAAGCCCTATCTCAAGAATCACTGAATCTCTGCTCGGAATGATCCCGGGACACTTTCCATGCGACTTAAAGGTACAAATCCTCCGGCAAATTCCTCTAAAACTATTCAAACATTTTTACCAGCCGGAATGGGATCGATGGCGAACGAAAACGGATAAAAATGGAGCAGAGTGTCTGAGATCTGTCGGATAAACCTCGGGCGAATGCAAGAAAGCCGCCTCATTTTCCGTGAGACTTTAAGCAGCCGGGTCTTGGCAGAAGATCCCCTTTCGGGTCTTTCTCTCCTGCACCCGTGTTTGACACGCCGACGGCTCGGGGGAGTGGAAAATTGTCGAATTTATCGCCGGCGTAATGGAATCGAATATTAGCCGAACGAGCCGAGACTCTGATTCGCTCCTCATTGTGCTCGGGATCGCAAAGAAGAGGGACTCCAGTCGTCCGACCAGTTAATCGTCTCTTTTCTCTCCGTCTGCCAGCCGTATAACCGAGAATCGGGAAAATCGCGTCGCCCTTAAAGGGGAACGAAAGATTTTTCACGCGGATTCACGGGAATAAGCGAATTCAACCAGCGAATCGACTACTGATCGATTATTACACCGTTTCGCTTCTTCGTTTGGATTAACTCTTTGCCATACTTTGACGAGAATTTTCGGCCCAAGCAAAGTATCACGAGTCTCACTCGTGATCGACTTTTCGAATCAAACGTAAGGTTCAACCTATGAATCGCCCACTGATCGATTATTACACCTTTTCGTTTTTTCGTTTGATATTAACATCGTGTTATACTTTGACGAGAATATTCGGCCCAACCGAAATATTACGAGTCTCACTCGTGATCGACGTTTCGGATCAGATGTAAGTTTCAACCGGCGAATCACATACTGATCGATTATTACACCGTTTTGCTTCTTCGTTTGGATTAACCTCGTGTCATACTTTGACGAGAATTTTCGGCCCAACCGAAATATGACGAGTCTCACTCGTGATCGACTTTTCGGACCAAATGTAAGATTCAACCGGCGAATCACTTACTGATCGATTATTACATCGTTTCGCTTCTTCGTTTGATATTAACCTCGTATTATATTAGGTCGTCCCATAAATTCGTTCCGGTTTTTACTTTTACCATTTAAAATTATACGTCGAATAAACCTTTAAATATTAAGAAAAAATTTAGTCGCCCTTTTGTTCTACGACTTCTTCCTATTTCGTTGACAAAGACGTTAATCATCGATATAGTTTATAAATTGTGACGAGGAATGTAAATATCACCGCGAACGAACTTATGGGACGAACTAATACTTTGACGAGAATTTTCGGCCCAACCGAAATATGACGAGTCTCACTCGTGATCTACGTTTCGAACCAAACGTAAACGTCACGAGTCAAAGTCGTGGTTTTAACAGGTTTAACCCTTAACACGTGAACCACCGGTGGTCCACACCTAGTTTGATATTTTATTTATACAGAGATATTTCAATATTCGTGAATAGAGTTTTATAAGTATTTTTTAAGAATTTAAACAACCACTCAAACTCTGATAATAGCCATTGGTAACTGGAAAGCTACCGAAGTAAGCAAGTACTGCCAGATGAATATTCTACTTATAATTTCATGTTTCCCGATCATTTTCTCACTTCGAAAAAATTAATCTCGAACCGAATAAGAATATCTCTAACGTGGTCTTTTGTCCATCGTTTGTCCATCATTTTGTCAATCGATTGGGCTCGAATTCTCCAAGTTAAATGGTACGAACGAAGGGTTAAAATCGGCAACACGAGGATTTTTCTGTCCGCGATTTTCAAAGGTCAGCTCGAAACAAGATTCCTTCGGATCCTGCGGGTAATCAAATCCGGATAAAGTGACTCGCAAGTTTCTTTCCCGCTAACGACTTCGTTGCAGCAGGTATCGCGAGGTTGCATCGAGTAGCTAAGATCGCGGATGGTGGTTGTGTACGTGGAAGTTGCGGTTTTTGCGTCGGCCGGACCGGCTACCGGCGAAGTTTCACGCTCGAGACTCTTCAACTGCCTCGGAAGCAACGTAGCATCGCAGGTGATAGGTCATTAGACTCCGGATGAAGTCGGTGTAACTCTTAACTCGGACTAACAGCCAGTCTGACTTGCTCGCTCCTCTGTATCTCCCGATGCTTCGCTTTTTTTAACCTCCTCCGATCCCTTCCCGGCATCCTCTTAACCTTATTAGACGGTTAAGCCTCTTAATAAGGAAACATTATAACACCGAGAACGCGCAGCGAACAAGCGGCAATCTGAATCTCATTTCCCGAAGCTTGTACGAGTTTCCTCCTTCGCGTTACGTCCCTGTCCAAAGCGGATTCCCTCGATACGATCCAGGCTTCCAGCCAGCTCGAGAAGTATAACGCAGTATAACGTTTCCCGGGGAGCAAGGCGAGATACGACGCGGGTAATAAAAGAAGAAAAATTGCAATCCCTGTAAAGGATACGCGTATCCTCGCGGAATATTCTGACGGATTGAGTACCGGGTTCTGGTGGCGCTAGTGGGCAGGCACGAATTGGAAAATAAAGGGAAGAAGGGGTGAAAGGTGACTTTTATTTTCCTTCGTTCCATTCTGTGAGCCTTCTTTTCATCTGACATTCGTCTCAAGTGCTAGGGAATAATATAAAAGCGAGGTCCTTTAACGGCGTCGTTAAATATACAACTGTTACCGCCTGTGCTCGAGTAATCCTGATTTCTTCCTTGCGAGGATCGAACAGGATTGTTATTATACGTATTTGATCCTTAGAGGAAGTTTGAACGAGGATGATTTTCCTGAATTTCATTTTATTCGCCTAATCGATAGCTTCTTAGATGGAAATCTTTTTTTAGTGTACTCGAATTATCACTGTCATCGATGATTAACCTTTCACGGTTAAAAATCGAAGCTTTCGCGGTGAAAATCATAGGTAAATTTCACGCGGTAATTTTTTCAATCGGTCATCGTGGTCCATCCGAGTGCGAAAGATTAATATAACGAGTGGTGGAATTTTTCAACAGCGTTAAAGCAGAATAAGATAAAATCCACTCCTTTAGAAGAGAAATATTTCCTGTGTATACTCGAATTATCACTGTCAACGATAATCAAACTTTCACGGTTGAAAATCGAAGCTTTTCCATTAAAGATTATGGACAAATTTTATGTAATAATTTTGCCAATCGGTCATCGAGAATTGCCACCCGATTCCGAAATATTAATATGGCGAGTGGCGGGATTTTTCAACAGCGTCAAAGCAGAATAAGATAAAATCCACTTCTTTAGAAGAGAAATCTTTCTTTAGATAGAAATCTTTCCTGCGTATATTTCAGTTATCACTGTCAACGACAATTAACCTTTCACGGTTGAAAATCGAAGCTTCCTCGGTAAAAATCATAGATAAATTTTATGCGATAATTTTGCCAATCGGTCATCGAGTTCCATCCAAACCCGAAAGATTAACATGGCGAGTGGCGGGATTTTTCAGCGGCGTCAAAGCAGAATGAGATAAAATCCACGCATGGAATGAAATTTCACTCCTGCTAGCTCCCGAGGATTTATCTAGACGAGTGCGAACACGTTAGAGGAAGGATCGGGACACGAATGGCGTCTGATGAGCTGCTGATCCTACCCAAGGCCGTGTGCAAGTGTCTTAATCTCTTTCCGACCTTGGCTACTCGCGACTTTCGCGATTCGGGACAAAGAAACCACGTCTCTAACCCAGATTTTCATAAACAGTCACTCGGATTCAGGGGTTTACTTCCTCTGTAACGATCGTCAGATCTGGAAACTCGGTTATCATCAAAGACGAAACGAGTCTCTTTGCCGCGATCGATTATCCTTCTTTTAAAGCCGGACAGAAACAAGGAACACCTATCTAAGCGGCTTAATTGGCCGGAGCGGAATCCTCTGACGAACGATCAGGCCTGGAACGTCAGTGGAGTGATTTTATCGGCCGATTCTCCGGGAATCGTCGATCCTCTGTCCTCTGAACCGAGTAAAAAGCAGCTTCCACCGGCGGAGGTCCGATTTAATTGGCTCAGGCGGCCAGATGACCTGTGATAAATCGCCAGGCGAAACAGTCGGACCAGAAACGATAGCAGGGACCTCCGATCTCCGAAACTACGGAGAATATTTTCGAATTAATAGTCTCGCGTGTCCTGCACGATGAAATACGCGTTCAGACGATAAGACCAGGTAGTCGCGATAGTGGGTCCTTTGTTATTCACGGGCTGTTTGCTAGCGAAACGCGTCCTGCAATCGACAATGAGTCACTGCTAATAGGTCTAATAGGAACGGTTTATTATCGATTCTTTTCCGTCCCTTTGTCGGTCTGTCCGCCGCGGTATTTCCAAGCGGTCGGGCCAGATTCGAAACGAGTTTCAGAGATTCCAGGCGAATGTCCGGCACGAGGGCGACGCCGAGCGACGCCTAGAGGGATGGCCGGCTCTCGCTTGATCTACGACCTTCGTTTCGGATTTGCCCTTTCCCGCTTGACATATGCGCCCTTTTTAAAACAGCTGCTCCGCTTGCCGGAGCAAATGTCAACGTCACCTTTCGCCGCGTTTTATTTCCACGTTTTAGTCCACCGTTTCTCACGTTCCGCCATGATTTATCCCGACGACCATGGTGTTTCGGAGTTTATGTATATCGTAAACAGCGGTTTAAACAGTCTGAGACATTTGTCTGGTGGATGACGGAAAGGATGGCTTTTTTAATAATAAAAGGGGTTTATTCGAAAGAATAATTAAACGCTTGACTATTGATAGTTGATTCTTTGCAAACGAGAAACGAAGTTAACAGTGAAAAATGATGAACCGAGGGGAATTTTCTGAATTTAAAGATGTGTATTATTCCGTGGTTATTACATCCATTGAAAATCCACGTCAAATTTGAAGTCAATCCGTCGATTAAAGCTCGAGATATCTATTCAACCAGTTTGATAAATACGGTTTCGAGAAAAACGCTGCGAGACTAGCAACTCTAGTAGCAAACATTTTCCAAACACGGATAACTTGTTCACGGTGAAAAAATGTAGCCCCCATAGCGAGAAGATAAATGCAAGATAACATAGGTAAAATTAGAAAACGATAGGATGAAGTAGATAGTCACGGTAGGTTTGTTAGAGATACGGACATCGAAGTTATCAAAATAATCGCACTTCGAAGTTCCAGTATTAATTTCCCATTTCTTTGACCTCTGCGTGTTCAAAAAAATAGTAGAAGACTTCGAAATCCGTGGTTATTACATCCATTGAAAATCCACGTCAAATTTTAAGTCAATCCGTCGATTAAAGCTCGAGATATCCATTCAACCAGTTTGAGAAATACGGTTTTGAGAAAAATGCTACGAGACTAATAACTCTAGTAGCAAACATTTTCCAAACACGAATAACTTCTTCACGAAAAAAACTTCAGCCCTCCATAGCGAGAAGATAAATGCAAGATAACATAGGTAAAATTAGAAAACGATAGGATGAAGTAGATAGTCACGGTAGGTTTGTTAGAGATACGGACATCGAAGTTATCAAAATAATCGCACTTCGAAGTTCCAGTATTAATTTCCCATTTCTTTGACCTCTGCGTGTTCAAAAAAATAGTAGAAGACTTCGAAATCCGTGGTTATTACATCCAATGAAAATCCACCTCAAATTTGAACTCAATCCACCGATTAAATTCGAGATATCCATTCATGAAGTTTGATAAATACGGTTTCGAGAAAAACGCTGCGAGACTAGCAACTCTAGTAGCAAACATTTTCCAAACACGGATAACTTGTTCACGGTGAAAAAATGTAGCCCCCCATAGCGAGAAGATAAATGCAAGATAACATAGGTAAAATTAGAAAACGATAGGATGAAGTAGATAGTCACGGTAGGTTTGTTAGAGATACGGACATCGAAGTTATCAAAATAATCGCACTTCGAAGTTCCAGTATTAATTTCCCATTTCTTTGACCTCTGCGTGTTAAAAATATAGTAGAAGACTTCGAAATCCGTGGTTATTACATCCAATGAAAATCCACCTCAAATTTGAACTCAATCCACCGATTAAATTCGAGATATCCATTCATGAAGTTTGATAAATACGGTTTCGAGAAAAACGCTGCGAGACTAGCAACTCTAGTAGCAAACATTTTCCAAACACGGATAACTTGTTCACGGTGAAAAAATGTAGCCCCCTATAGCGAGAAGATAAATGCAAGATGACACGGGTAAAATTAGAAAACGATAGGACGAAGCAGATAGTCACGGTAGGTTTGTCGGAGATACGGGCAGTGGTGGCGCTAGTGAGTTAAAGGAAAAATCGCGTTGAGGCTGCGGCGAGGCTTGCTCGTGATAAAGTTAAACGGGCCGACGCTCGGGGGGGTCCAGTCACGTTCTCGAATGCATCGCGAGCGTTGTAAATCAAACCTGAGGTGTCTCACTCGGCCGCCTCCGGACACGCCGTCCAACTCGCACAAGTATCTGCTTTCCGAAACGAAATACGCGCGTCTAACGTCGCGAGACCGCTCGAAAGCCGCACTTTCACCGGCGCGGCTCGTGCCGATCCAACGGCCAACCGGTACGCCTTTAACGCGAGTCCTTGTAATAAATATCGGGTCCCGTGCTAAGGATGACATGTCGTTGAAACGGCTCGCACTCGCGACCGGCTGATACCGATTTTTCTCCAGAGAGTGCATTTCTTACACGCTTCTGGCAACCGTGTTCCCGGTTAATCGCTCGTGATGACGTTTNCTCGCGACCGGCTGATACCGATTTTTCTCCAGAGAGTGCATTTCTTACACGCTTCTGGCAACCGTGTTCCCGGTTAATCGCTCGTGATGACGTTTTCTTTGGATGGTTAAACCACGAGAGTGTCTCGTGTCCTGGATGGTATGAGAGAAATTATTTGCAGGAGTGTTTGGATCTTTTTCTTCGGGTCTCCGGGTCTCTTGTTGGTTAAACGTGATTCTTATCATTATGGAACTTTTTCATGTCAGAAAATCGGTAGTTTTTAACACTAGATTTACGGGACCCGTCAATTTGACGGATGGGTTGCTTCAATTATACGATATTAACAGATTTAATTAGCTTATATTAAGTCTGTTAATACTGCGATTGTTTTCAAATTAAACCCATAATTTTTTTTTTAAAGAAAATATGTGGTTTTCTTTACCCTAAATCTGACGGGTGTCCGTAGAAATAGCTATACAAAAAACCCCCGTAAACCTAGTGTTAATTGGTGTCGAGGGTTATAAAAAGCCTATATGTGTGAAGAATATAAGCATGATTTTGGATTTCTTGTTAGTCGATTATGATTCTTTTCATTTTGGAATTTTTTCAAGTCAGAAAATCGGTAATTTTTAATTTGTATCGAAGGTTATAAGAAGCTTTGCGCGAAGAATATAGATGTGATTTTTTTGTTGGTTTATAAATTATTTTTATGTCATCTGTATCCTTGTTCTGAGTAATTTTGATGTTCGTATTTTCTTCGCATTTTATAAAATCGTCTTTGCCTGCGATCTAGGATGAAATCGTAGAACGAAAGGGCGACTACGTTTTTCCTTAATATTTAAGAGTTTATTCGACGTATAAATTTAAACAGTAAAAGTAAAAACCGAAAGAAATCGAAGAACTTACGGAATGACCTAATATTATTACAAGTGAAAGTTGTACGTTTGTTGCAATGCAGAATAATCATTAATTAAATTTGTAACGCGTGTTACGTGATTGTTCGTACAGCGCTATAAAGTGCTGAAATTTTATTAGCAGAAGCTGTTTTCTCGTAGCGAACGCGTCTACAATTTTCGCTTAACTGTAAGGATTAAGATTATGAAGGGATTGAATATTCAGATGGTAAATGGGGTTAATGGGCAACCAGCTAATGGATAGCGTGTTATCTAAAGTTATATGGAATATTGAAATTCGGAGTTTCATAAATTATCGTTGAAACGTAAATTTCGCGAGGTAGCCGCCGGTTTTCGAAATATTCCACGAATTTCGAGGTATTTTCGAAATTCTCTGTTCCGAGGTCGTTTCGGTCCATTGTTTGGCGTGACGTTAGAAAAATTTCTGATATACGGTATTACTTTCGGAGAATCGTGCGTCTATTGTCTAAGAAATGTTCAGTGAAATGTCAACCTTCGACGCGTAGGTTGTTTAGCCTCGAGAATGATTGATTCCAACTCCGTGAGGATCGATCGGAGTTTATGTGTGAAGGACGGAATCTTGACAAATTGGTCATCCTTGGTACGAACGTGGTTATTGCAGCAAAAGTTTCTCCTGGCTTCCGATAAGAACTCGCCAATGGAGATTTTTATACACCACAGAAGTACCTAGATAGTTTATAACAGCGATAAAACTTTCTAGATTTATTGTCCTATCATCTACAGAATCCAGAGGCTATTCAAGAATTTCAATATCTTCGCGTAACTTTCAAAGGATGTTCTTTCATACCGTATCATTTCGAAATTTGTTATTTCCATGCTATATGGAATTTAAATTTTTGTACACTTTATTATATAACACTACCAAGCTATTTTCCTCTGAATTTCACATTGGAAATATCGTTTCTTATTCTTTTTTTAAACCCCCGCCATATTTTTTTATTTTCGAAATTCATACCGAGAAATATAATTATAATCAATCGAGTAAACTCATCAACTCATGAATAATACAGTATTTTATCTTTCCGAGTGTATTTTTTATCGAAAAATTCAAAGAATTGAAAAATTAGAGTTTTGAGGGTCCAACACGCTAGTATTCATATTTAAATATTTATAGAAAAATCGAAACCGTGGGTTATAAGATTTGAAAACCGTGGTCCACCGATTAGAAGGTCCCGAAAATACTCGTTCAACCGTTAACCTCTTTGTTTACGAAATCGCTTGAGACTCGTAATACGGAAATCGGGATAAACACGAGTGTCGCGGTTAAGGCGTGGCTCGTAGATTGGACCGAATGTAAACACAGGTGAGACTCGTGGCTAATTTCCGTCGATGTCTTCCTGTTTCAGTTGCGTGTTATTCTCCGCCACGCGAGGACGAAATGGCTTGACGCACCACCGATCCTGTTGATGCCTGCCACGCCCCATCCCAACACGAACAGCCTTCCAAAGAGAGTTTGGTGAGTGATATTTATTTTACATCCTTACAATTTCTTCACGATTTTAAGAAAAATTTGAGGGTGGGTGATAGATAGAGAGAGTGGTCCTTGATCAATAGTAGATGAATCGTTTTCGACAGACATAGAGAAGATATCTGCGCGTTTATTTTCGAAATAGTGATTTATATAGCTAGAAAATTATTATTTAATTATCATTCTCGTTAGGAAAGCGTGTGATTAATTTTCGTCGATGTCTTATTGTCTTGATTACCGATTATAGCACGCGTCATCGAATCTTAAATCACAAGGCAAGGGATTAAACCCTTTTTTCGGGCTAGTGATTTAGAAAATTATTTAATTTGGTCCGTGATCAGTGGTAGAGGAATATTTCGTTTCGAAGGTTTTCGAGGGACACAGAGAAGATATCTACGCGTTTATTTTCGAGTTAATGACTTATATATCTAAAAAATTATTAGTTAATTATCATTTTCGTTAGTAAAGCGTGTGATTAATTTTCGTCGATGTCTCGATTACCGATTACGGCACGCGTCATCGAATCTTAAATCACAAGACAAGGGATTAAACCCTTTTTTCGGGCTAGTGATTTAGAAAATTATTTAATTTGGTCCGTGACCAGTAGTAGAGGAATCTTACGTTTTGAAGGTTTCGACGGACACAGAGAGGGTGACTATGCGTTTATTTTTCGAGCTAGTGATTTATATACCTAAAAATTATTATTTAATTATCATTTTCGTTAGCAAAGCGTGTGATTAATTTTCATCAATGTCTCAATTACCGATTATAGCAAGCGTCATCGAATCTCAAATCACAAGGCAAGGCATTAAACCCTTTTCGAGTTAGTGATTTAGAAAATTATTTAATTTGGTCCGTGACCAGTGGTAGAGGAATCGTTTCGAAGGTTTTCGACGGACACAGAGAGGGTGACTATGCGTTTATTTTCGAGTTAGTGATTTATATATCTAAAAAATTATTAGTTAATTATCATTTTCGTTAGTAAAGCGTGTGATTAATTTTTCTCGATGTCTCGATTACCGATTATAGCACGCGTCATCGAATCTTAAATCACGAGGCAAGGGATTAAATCCGCTCGTCTATCTTTTCTATTTCCAACCACCTCTCTCCCCGATTTAGAATCCGGAGGAGTACTCTCGGGTCCTCTCGTCTATTTTCTGATCCGAGCATATCTCTCCCCAAACCTTCCACCCATATTTCACTCCCGTTTTTCCCCGGTTTTTAACCCGGACACAATTTTTCCCCAATTTCCAATGCGCGACGCGAAGGTAAACGCGGGGAGCTGGGATTTTTGCATTTCGCGATAACACAGCCGTGCCTTCCGATTCGTAATTTTAATTTTTCACCGCGAACCAGCGGGCGGAAAAAATTTCGTTTTCCTCCGAAACGTGGGTTTTTCCCCACGGGATAAATTAAAACCCATTGCAGGGAAATGGCGGCGGTATTTAGAGATGGAAATTTGTAGCTCGCCGAGCGTATCAACGAGCCACGGGCCCCGCCCGTATCCGACTAAATGAAATTTCGGCGACACTTCTTCTTACGTTTGCTTTGCGCTGAACAACGCGCGCGTTTAAAACGCGACACTTGACCCGCGCGTGTCACACGCTCTTGTTGCCAGCTGATAACGCCGGAAAGAACAACGGCCAACAGAGGTTTCCACTTATCTAATGTCGGCCAGTCAGATTAACCACGCTCGTACATACATACGTGACACCATTCTGCACAGCCTCTCCTCGAAAATCGCATAATCGACGAAAGTCACGCGAAAGTAGCCACGATTTACGCGACTGCGTAATTCGTACCGGATAATGGTACGATTCTATTGAAAAATTCGATCTAACATGCAGTAATGCAACTAGATTTTGCAAAACACTCAAGGTCGAATCGTTATAATTCGGCAATGTAGTAATTATCAGGTTGTTCGGAAAGTCATTTCGTTTTTTCTCAACAAAGGATCTAATTGTATTTTTTCACAGCCAACTTCACGTTCAAGCCGCATAAAAAAAAAGAAGAAACGAAATTACTTTACGAACAACCTAATAATTACTATCGAGTCGTAATTAAGAGTCTTATGTAAGAATTATAACGATTATAACGATTAATTTAACCTTTTGCACTCGACGATCTTTTCGTTACAGAAAAATGGTAATTCGAAGACTTTCTGCCATTGAGTGAGTGATATTTTTAGAATGGTAAATAAGAAATTGTATAGAAATTAAGACGTAGAATTATTTTACTTCGACGTTTCACGCATTCCTGGATAAATTTAAATCTGATATAATAATTAACATCGATGTTTAGAATTTGATTAAATGGCGACTGAGGCTCGTCTCTCGAGTGCAAAGGGTTAATCGTTTTATATTTTTTAATTCAACGCGGGTACGATTTACGCGACTGCATACTTCGTACTGGACAGTGGTCCGATTCCGTTGAAAAATTTCATCTAACATCGAGTAATCGAACTAGATTTTGCAAAACAGTCAAGGTCGAATCGTTATAATCGTTACAATTCGGCACTGTCGAAATTATTCGTTAATTCATCGCATACCAGGTGCTTTTAACGTCCCAAATGGAAAATGTTTAATTTCACGACCGATTTAAATCGATCCCGAAACGATATTGAAATTAACGAGAAGGAATAATAAGGTGAACGAACTTGAAATTGAAAATTTCGCCGGTTAATCAACCGATTTCTTCGCTCGCGTTAATTAGGTATAATTGCGAAATGATCCCGCCTGTCAGCGACCCGAATGGCGTCATTCCGATATGGATACGGGCTTTTAATTAATACGACAATTTACCAGCCTGTTGATCGATCCAACCGACCAAACACGAGTATGTACCGGCGAAATTCACGTCAGGCTTCTTTATTTCTGCAATTTCTACATTCTTACTTTAGGTGTACAGGGTAGTGAGAACGGTGAGTCCGAATTTCTTGCGATCGACGCTCGGCAATTTGTTATTCGCTAGGATGAGCGTCTTCAAAGTTGGCAGATTGGCAAACGAGCCAGACTGCACCACGCTCAGCATGTTGTTGGACAAATCGAGCTTCTTCAAGTTTGGCAGGCCGTTGAATATTCCCGTGTCGACCTGCGTCAGCTTGTTCTTCCTCAGATCCAGCTGCTCCAGCTGGCCGAGATCCGAGAACGCACCGGCCTCGATACTTGCTATCTGGTTGCTCTGCAGGTTCAGAATCCTCAGGTCGAACAGACCCTTGAAGTCGGTCTTGGAGACGCTGGTCAGCTGATTTTCCTCGAGGAACAGGCCGTCCAGCTTGTGCAGGCCTCTGAGGACTCCTGGCCGGATCGAGGTCAGTTTATTGTCCTCGAGGTGGAGTCTGGTCAATTCGGTCATCGCGCTGAAAGCGCCGGACTCTATGTTCGAGATCTTATTGTCGTTCAGCCAGAGGAACAGCAGCGACGAGGTGAGTCCGGAGAATGAATCCGCGTTGATCGATTCGATGTCGTTGTGGCCCAGATAGAGCCACATCAGACTGTTGAGTCCTGCGAACGAGTCCTTGGGTATCTTGTTGATTTTATTGAAGACGAGGGACAAGGAGTGCAGCTGGCTCAGCTCGGCGAACAGATTCGCAGACAGAGGTACCACGTTGCTGTCCAGGTCTAGCGTTTTCAACTTTTCCAAACCTCGGAACGAGTCTCTGTTGGCAATGGAGATCTTGTTACCCAGACCCAGGTTCAGCTTGGTCACCGTCAGGTTCTTGAAAGCGTTCTCGCGGATGGCCAGCAGGTTCAGGTCGAAGATGTCCAGCCTGTCCTCGAATTCCTGCTGAGTGACGTCCACCAGGGTGCCCTTTTTGTCGCACACCGTGTAGCCGGTTATTCGCCTGCACGTCGGCTGCACCTCGGACCCGACCATCGTCAGGAATGTCAGGATAACCGACAGACAGGATAAAGTAGATCCGCGCATCTCGCAGGCCCAGTTTCCACTCGTCCGGTTAAGCGATTAACGATCGGATCGCGACTGAACGCTCCGGTCTCGAGAGTTTCTACGCGATGCTCGTTGCATCGCGTTGCAGAGACCCGATTAGATACGAGTCGCGACCTCTGACACGATTATCTGTCAAAGGGGAACGCGAAATTCAAACTCAGCCTTCGCTCTTGTCTCCGGAGTGTCTTTATCCGCGATTCCGCGCGTTTTCGCGCCATTTCGGTGTCTCTGATTCGGCGAGAATCTATCGCGGAACTTTGTTGATCGGATTAGCGGTTGGAAGTCTTGGAAGAGGAGATTATGTCCCGTGCGAAAATTTAAACACAAGATATTCGGATGTTCCGCCCGAAAATTTGAAGGCAAGGTATTCGGACGAGGTCTGCGGCAGAGGAACGCGTTTCTCGCGAAATTTCCGATTCTCGGCCTTCGCTCTCATCTCCGGAGAGTCTTTATCCGCGATTTCGGTGTCCCTGATTCGGCGAGAACCTATCACGAAACTTTGACGGAATTGGCGAGTTGGAAGTCGTGGAAGAGGAGTGTGTTCTGTCCGAAAATTAAAGTACAAGATTATTCGGATGTTCCGTCCGAAAATTTGAAGGCAAGGTATTCGGTCGAGATCTGCGGAAGAGGAACGCGTTTCTCGCGAAATTTCCGATTCTCGGCCTTCGCTCTCGTCTTTATCCGCGATTTCGATGTCCCTGATTCGGCGAGAACCTATCACGAAACTTTGACGGAATTGGCGAGTTGGAAGTCGTAGAAGAGGAGTGTGTCCCGTCCGAAAATTAAAACACAAGATTATTCGGATGTCCCGTGCGAAAATTTAAACACAAGATTATTCGAATGTTCCGTCCGAAAATTTGAAGGCAAGGTATTCGGACGAGGTCTGCGGAAGAGGAACGCGTTTCCCGCGAAATTCCCGACTCTCGGCCTTCGCTCTTTCTCCGGAGAGTCTTTATCTGCGTTTTCGCGTGATTTCGGTGTCCCGGATTCGACGAGAACCTATCACGAAACTTTGACGGAATTGGCGAGTTGGAAGTCGTGAAAGAGGGGCGTGTTCCATCCAAAAATTTAAACACAAGATTATTCGGATGTTCCGTCCGAAAATTTGAAGGCAAAGTGGTCCCTTGGGCCTCCGATCCATGTCAATGAAACGAGAGAGCGAACAGTCCCTGCGTCTACCGCGAAGTTCACTGAAAATGGTCGAGTTGTAATTTAAAATTTTCTGCGTCCGTGAACTATGAGACCCTAGCCGTAAAGAATTCAACTAAAATCCCGTAGTCTTCGGGTCTTCGATCTTTCAGGACGAAGAGATTCGTTGATTCGGGTTAATTGTCACGTCATCGTTCGAGGATTCGAAATCTTAGGAGTCCGCGAGTCAGGAGGTCTTGGTCCTGAAGGAACAAACCTTAGTTCCTTTGGCTCGAGTCCTTGGCAATGAATGGAGAGAGCGAAGAGAGTACACGGGCGAGTAATCCGGATAGCGAGAGACAAGCACGGTCTGAGGCTGATTGCTCGGCGAGAGGTTCTGCAAATAGGTGTCGAGTGACGGAAGACTGATTGCACGGCGGTGAATGATGTAAATATTGGAAGACCGGGAACATGACTCTATATCGTCCTGTCCTTCGAACAGCAGATAAGCTTTTTTAACCTGTGAAGTGGCAGAGCGGTCAAGACGATCGGCGTTTGCGGTGGGCAAAGAGCCGCGTGACACATTCTCAGCGAATTAACTCCGACTTTTACCGATACAGAGGCGCGATTTATTCACGCTTTCGCTCTAATTATCGTTATTTACGCGAACCGCGGTGTTTTTAGTCGGTCAGAGCGCGATAACGAGGTGGTAAATTATCGCGTCTAGGAGGTAATTGCCGATAGAGTTGACGCGGAGGCTCGCAGCGGTTTGGAAAACGTTTAAAGCGGAGCCGCGAAAGGGACGAAATTTTCCTGCCAATTTATCGCCGGCGGGAAGAGGCGGGAAAAGGAGGCAAAAGGGAGAAAGGAGGAAGAGGTAAAAGCAACACCTAGAGCCTAGTTTTCGCGTCGCCGGGACACGGCCGTGAACTTGCGTCGGTTTTCCCGACCACTCTCGACAAGAGGCCGCCTTTTTTCCACGACCTACTTCCCGCTCTCCCCCCGGATCATTCTTTAAAACGCGCCTTGCGCTCTCCCGGGGTAATTAAGCCGCTCGAAACCGGGCTAATTATTCCGGGGACTTCGAACTGTTTCGATGGTTCGATAGGGGATGAAAAGGCGACGGGAATAAATCGTTTTCGGGCTGGACGAGGGTGAAGACGGAGACAGAGAGACACAGAGACACAGAGACACAGAGACACAGAGACACAGAGACACAGAGACAGAGAGATATAGAGAAAGGCGAAAAGGGAAAGTGAGGAGAGGAAAATAGAAGGAAAGAGAGGGAAAACGGAAGAATGTTCTCCTCTGGATGGGAATGGGTGGTCGATATTTCCGGCGGAGAAATATCGCCGATAAATTTCCGCTTGTCGCCGATACGTAGATGCCAGATCGTGATATTTCGTTGGCCTGACGGTTTCTAATAAAGCGACAGGGCGAACTTTTCCCGAGGGAGAAAGCAAGCTATCGATCCTCGGGGCCTGGAGGGGCCGGGAAAGACCGGGAGGATCGCGGAGGACACCGAGGCGTTGCAATTCCGCCCGATAAGCCGCGAGGAAGCCCGAGGCCGTGAATTAAGACGGATTTCCCCGCGACCACGAGGATCGATCGATCTCCGATTGATTAGCTCCTCGTGACGCGATTACGAGCCGGGATACTCCTTCGTATTTGTCCAACCCGACGTCGCCCAGGGGAGAATAGCTTTTGGCTGCTTCCTCGGCTTTTGTCTCTCTTTCTTTCACCCTCTCTCTCTCTTTTGATTGTTCCGTAGCTGAGATAGGTCGAAAACCTCGTGTTGGCGATTCACGCCGCGTGATGCGAGTTTCGTTGATTTCGAGAGAGTCCTGGTCGATTGCGTTCGTTTGGAAACAGAGATCGTAAAGAAATCGGTGGAAGAATATGGATTTATTTATTCGACGAGGTTCGATTCCATCTCTCTCTCTCTTTTTCTTCTGATCGTGGTGCGATTCCGTGGCTGAGGTTGAGATTGTGAACCTCGCGTTCAAGGATCACGACGTGTGATCAGAGTTTCGTTGATCTCGGGAGAGTCCTGGTCGATTGCGTCCGTTTCGAAACAGAGATCGTAAAGAAATCGATGGAATCCCTCTTTTTCTCTTTATCTTTTGATCGTGGTGCGATTTCGTGACTAAGATAGGTCGTGAACCTCGCGTTCAAGGTTCACGATGTGTGATCAGAGTTTCGTTGATCTCGGGAGAGTCCTGGTCGATTGCGTTCGTTTAGAAACAGAGATCGTAAAGAAATCGATTCGTTATTTATTTATTCAACGAGGCACCAGTGTTTTGGTCAGTTCGTTTCGTTTTCGGGGGAATTTGAATATCGAGATAGGTGTTTCTTAATTCTTTTAGAGAATAGAGCAAAGAGTAGAAAAACGATACCGGAGTAGAAAAGCGGGAGAACGACCGTGTTGACACATTCTGCGCGCCAGACTTCCGTCAGACCAGCAGGTCGTGTTCCTTTGTGAACAAACGGTTAACCCATTTCCGGTGGAGAACGTAGGCACGATACTCTTTGTTCTCTCTTACGTCCGGACTAAGCGTGCAACGCTTTCCTCTGACGTCGCGAAACGCTATGAAAACAGGGAAGAAAGTCGAGGCGAAATCTCGCCGAATTTCTGCATTCTTTTAAAAATATCAACCCCTTTATATTCGGTCATTTTTTTCCCTGTAGGAAAATTTAAGTATTCTCGATAACTTCGCGCGTTGCTACGCGTTGTTGGTTTAAATTTAATGCACGGATTAATAAAGACTTGTAGAATTTTATTAAACGGCGACTCTCGAGCGCAAGGGATTATATCTGACGATTATTTGCGAAACACATACTCGATGGCGTTAGCATCGGTAAAACTCGCGTTTAAGCCTCTTTACGCGAACGAAATAAAAGCCAGAGAATATTCTGTAATTAAAACCCGACTTACAGATTAATTCAAGCGAAATTAAAAGGGAGGTGTAGCTATTTAACGCGGCGAGAAATTCTCGCGAGAATAAAATTCAAATCGACGAACAGAGTTAGATGAAAATTTACTTCGAGTATAGAAAATTTTAGAAATGTTTCGGTAGCGCAATTCAAAAGGAAGACGAAATTAATCGTTTCTAATCATCGAATGGTCAATGTTCGTGCGGTCTTCCTATTTTTGCAAAACGTCTCGCAAAAATAAAATTCGAATCGACGAGCACGATTGGATAAAAATTTACTTCGAGTATAGAAAGTTTTAGAAATGCTTCGGTAACGCAATTCAAAAGAAAGATGATATTAACACTAGGTTTACGGGCGTTTTTCTTATACTTATTTCTACGGACACCTGTCATACTTACGAGTAAAAGAAACCACGTATTTTCTTGAGAAAACGAAGGATGAGTTTAATTTAAAACAATAGGATATTAACAGACTTAACATAAGTTGATTAAATCTGTTAATATTGTATAATTAGAGCAACCTATCCGTCAAATTGACAGATTCNTAAAACAATAGGATATTAACAGACTTAACATAAGTTGATTAAATCTGTTAATATTGTATAATTAGAGCAACCTATCCGTCAAATTGACAGATTCCGTAAACCTAGTGTTAATCGTTTCTGATCATCGAATGGTCAATGTTCACGGGATCTTCCCATTTTTGCAAAACGTCGCGAGCACAGGTAAACGCAGAGGATTGGCCAATTACGTTTGAAATTCGAATTTGGCGACTTATCACGTCCGTGACACCTTTTTCGGCGCGGCGTCGGCCAGCTGGACGACGGCAGCGTCGGTTTTCAAGGCTGTTGCCGCGCCTCCCACCGAGAAACTTTCTAAGGTATCGGTGAAAAGCCCAGAAGAGCGATTCTCCTCTCGCCTGCGAGGTCGTCGAACGACGCCTGGCGTCCCACTCACTCGCTACGCCGACATGCACGCGTGAAAAAAGACCTGGCCTACGAAACGTGTTATAATCCGCCTTACAGGTGTCTTTAACCACAGCAGAATAGCTAATACGATGGATTAAAGAAGAATAGACGACACAGGAATTATGCTGATAATTATGGTAATTTCATTTCGATACGGTTTCTCATTTAAATCGTGATAATTAATTTTCACGATTTGGTTTCGATTTATTTTCCAGGGAATAATTATAACGAATTATTTCTCGTTTCAATCCATCCTCGGGATAATTAGAAAATTTTGTATTTTTGCAAGATAACTAGGGAATATTCGGGGAGGGAATATTAATTTTATCTTCAACGGTATTTATATATTAATTACAAAATTAATATCGTAGGAAAGTTGGTAAAATTTGTCATTGATTCATCTAAGAATGGTTATTCGATAATAAATGAAAATTCCATTTTTAACAGTCGATAAACGGTGAAATTTTTCATCTCGCAAGTTTAGAAATTTCAGAAATTAGAAATTTCGCATATATACTAATTTTAGCGTGTATTAACGATAATTCCACTATTTTGTTTGTTAAAATATCAATGCAGAATTTCGAGAATTTGCGAGATCTCGATAGCTTTTTCTCCCAGCTTTCCGAAATATTTCAAATTAGAAAAATTCTGGAAAAACGTCGGTAGGACGCGAGGTTTAAGAGACGGGATCGAGGGACGAAAGATTTTAGGTAAATTGAAGGAGTCCGTGAAGGTGAAATTTTCTCTGCTGTTGCAGGATTTATCGAAACGATTACTATGGTTTGAGTGGTATTTAGTACACGGCATTCTTCTTCGTTTTAGAGCCCTCACCGGTGCTCAACAATCCATAACACGACGAGTTGCTCGCGCAACGAGGGTTCTCAATGCGAGATTTCTGTCGCTTGTAACAGTCCGTGTGTCTCGTACCTTAGAAACGCGCCTTAAGCCCTCGAAACACAACGGAACAGTCGGAAAAATCCGAGGCACGAGAGGAGACTGACACGTTTAGCGTCGAGACAATTAAACGAGCCTCGCGTTTCACGTGGGATTTGCTTTTCGAAGGAAATTGAAAGAAAATCGCGTTGAAGTTTGTCGTTAATTTAAGGATAGTAACGACGGTATTAGTTTAATATCGATTAAGTTGCCAATACAGCATTTAAGCGGTGTTCGGAATGGTTTGAAGAAGAACTTGCCAGGTCGGCGGTTCGTATCGAATAAAATAATCTTAATAACCGGTACCGACTGTGGAATATTTGATAATGTTTTCTTCTTCCGAGAGTTTTAGATACCGCTTAAACTGCAACTTGTAACTTACTTAATATTCAATTTTAAGAAGCTTTGCAGACCTCTTCAAACCTAATTTTGGCACTGAAGTTAAAGCTTTATTAATTCCTTTCACGTTCAACGGATTTCATTGTTCTTGGTATCTGAAATTTTTCTTTTATCCTCTCGCTATATCGTCGAATGTTCAAGGAATAACTGGAATAGTCGAAATTATTCGCAGTGACACTCCTTCGAGGAATCAAATATTTTTACGCGAACTTTTCGATTTATCGAGATTTCGGTTGTAGAATTTTTGTAATTATTTTATTATACCGTTAAAAACAAAATTACGTCTACCACGATAATACTTTTCTAAAAAATGGCATACAACCACGGAATACATATTAAAATTCTTCAAATGGTCCCGAGATTTTCTCTACTTTGTTATACCGACAAAAATCTCCAAAATTTATCTCGAAACTACAGTCTCGAATAAATAAAAATAGGATAAAAATATTTAGAAAATAAAGTCTACCACAATCTTATTTTAAAAAACAGATACCAGTCTATCGTTATTTTTTAAATATTCTTCGAATGGCTTAAAGATTTTGGCGACTTCGTTATACCTTCAAAAACCTCAAAAATTAATCTCGAATAAATAAAAATAGGATAAAAATATTTAGAAAATAAAGTCTTCCACAATCGCATTCTAAAAAACAGATACCAGTCTATCGTTATTTTTGAAATATTCTTCGAATGGCTCAAAGATTTTGGCGACTTCGCTATACCTTCAAAAACCTCCAAAATTAATCTCGAATAAATAAAAATAGGATAAAAATATTTAGAAAATAAAGTCTTCCACAATCGCATTCTAAAAAACAGATATCATTTTATCGCTATTTTTTAAACATTCTTCGAATGGCTTAAAGATTTTGGCGACTTCGTTATACCTTCAAAAACCTCAAAAATTAATCTCGAATAAATAAAAATATTCAGAAAATAAAGTCTTCCACAATCGCATTCTAAAAAAACAGATACCAGTGCATCGGTATTTTTTAAATATTCCCCAAATTAATCTGGAAACTAGAATCTGGAATAAATAAAAATAAAATAAAAAGGTTCTCGGCTGGCTGTCGCGCGGTTCCCATTTTTCCCGCCACGATCGGTTCATTGAAATTCGTGGAATGACCCCGGTGGCATGGACACCGGAAGCGTCCGGCCTCGAAGCAGACTGCCGGTCGAGCGATTCGCGCGTTTTCGCGCACGTAGGGCACATAATGAGCGTACGCGAGAGCCGGCCTTGCGAGTATCGTTTGTGATGCGAGGTTCGCTCGTTATCTATCTGTAGAAGCGACAGATGCTCGGCGCGTGACAAAGAGTTTATTGTTCCTCCGCGGTGCACGCAGATCACCGCGTTTGCCGATCGTTGCTTTCCAAAGTCGATTCGCGCAGAGCCAATCGGCTCCGATACAACACTCAAGCGATTGTTCCTCGTTTACCTCGCAACAGCACCGTTCCCTTTGGCTCGCGAGATTTTTCATCGTTATTTCTTTCGAATATTAGCGTGGTTAGAAGAGGAAATTTTGCTATCCGACGATCGGTAAATTTTCTGGACATATGTGACGTTATTATCGAATTTTGGTATTTCTTTGTATCGTTATTTCTTTGAAATATTACGGTAGTTGGGAGATGGAATTTTGGTAACCACTGATCGGTAAATTTTCTGGCCGATTCTAGACTCATACTTGAACCCATATATAACGTTGTTATCGATTTGATATTCGAAAAATTTTGTTATTTGTTTGTATCGTTGGATCGTGATATATTCACGGAATATTCTTTTAATTCAAAATTCCCCGTTTTTGAATGTAAGTAATCTTCTAGATAAGAATTCTATTCTTTTAATTTTTGTTCTAACTATTCTTCATTCTTTCACTCAATTTATCTAATCTTCGCTACGTTTTTGTCGCGTACATCGTGTCTATAAAGCGTTATTTCGCGCTAAAAGCAGCTTCTGATTAAAAAGTAATTTCAAAAATCTCCATTTTCTATTATTTCGCTGAATCTCACAGGGGTTTATCAACGATATGCACATCGCTGTGCATATTAACATTATGACATTATAGTTGGACTAGTTACGCGTTGATTAGAGGAACAAATACCGCGGGGACTATACCTACATACTAATGACGAGAAAATTGTAAATCCAAGTGTCGTCTCTAGAAATTTACGCGACGAAGGAGAAATAATTTTGTCGCCGACAATTTTCGCGATATTAAGAACGCCGCTTTCTAACATCCCGTAAGTCCAATTTTTCTGTAACACGTTAAATTTCCAGCGTTGTTAACCGCGTGAAACGTCGAATCGCGTAAATACGTAACAAGGACAGGCCTGTGGCGTAGAAATGTCGGCAAAAAGAGTGAAAGTTATGCGCGAGAAGAAGAGGCATTCCTTTCGAATGGGACACCCGGTATGGATCGCGGTTTCCGGGAAGGTACAATTTATTTATTTATTTATTTAACGCATGACGTGATCCCGTTTAAAATACTCGAAGAAAAAAGAAACAAAAAGGTAAAACACTGTTGCAATTGCTATGAAAAGTCACTTGAAACGATATTCGACGTAAAAATCGTCTCAAACTGAAAATCGATCGATCCTAAATATATCGGAGATTATGAAAATAAACCAGGTCATTCTCGATGAATTTCAAAGCTCGATACTACTCGATCCTTTCTCATTTTGTCAAAAATAGTTTCATCTTACCGCAATGAAAATGAAATGCAACGCAAAATAAAAGTTAAATTTTCATAAAAACTTTCATGATCATCGACACACACGAGGAATTCTTGTTATCAGTCGCAGGATTGTGGTAATCACGAATCCGATCTAAGTAAAAAATCTGAAAGAAACGATTTAAATTTCAATATCATAGAACTTTTTACCGAATCGTTAGATCGTGTCTGTAACTTATTAATTATATTTTATTTGCAACAACTTAAATTTTTTATACTCAGGAACGATGCACGAATGACTTAGGCCAGTTTTATGATCCTAGACACGAGGAATTCGCGTTGTCAGTGGCAGGATTGACGCGGTTGTTAAAAATATTACGCGTGCAGGCAGCAGGCTACCAAAATGGCCGAAACGCAGAGGCCTCGGCGACTCGGGGAGCTTATAAAACGGTGGAAGGTGCGTCGTGAACGTCAGACCCGATAATTACCCGGTCGTACACGTCTGTCACGGTGTAATTGTTGCGCGGCCAATTTGTTTCGAGCATTAACGATGCAACTACCGACGATTAACCTACGTTTATTTCTGCCGGTGTAATCGGGACGTCTGGTTTCTTGAAACGACGCGAAAAAACACGCGCTATCCGCGAATAAACGTTTACTCGTGATTTTTCTTTCCCACATTTTTCTTACCGAACGGTCCACGACTATTTTTCGGTCCTCGTGGTTCGTTTCTACGTTCTTTATCCCGTTTCGTTTTCATATATTCCGATTTTTATTTTTATTTATCTCTGTGATGTTTGTAATTAAGCATAAACTCGAATCCTCGATATTTTCTGGCTTTTATCGTATGTTTTTTTTTTCAGAATTAAGTCTGAATTTTCAACATCGTTCTTACTGAACGGTCCATGTTTATTTTTCGGTTCTCGTGGTTCGTTTTTACATTCTTTACCCCGTTTCGTTTTCATATATTCCGATTTTTATTTTTATTTATCTCTGTGATGTTTGTAATTAAGTATAAATTAGAATCCTCGATATTTTCTGGCACTTATTGCGTTTATTTCTTTTAAGGATTGAGTCTAAATTTTTGAATTCTCAGAAATAGTAATTATGGTCTTCTGTTCTCGAGATTCTGAGAAATTAAAAAATTCTTGGTACCTGAGAATTAATGTACTCGATAATAATTGAAAAATATATATTCGTTCCAGAATTATTAATAGCTTCGCCATAGTTATTGTAATTTTTGCGATAATCCGCGACAGTGATTACGTAGGAATAAAAAATTCATCATTCTTCCGTTTCGTTTAGTTATAATAATTATTATACATATTTGTGCGTTAATATTGCGTGTATCATGTTCGTTGTTTATCCCTCTGTCGTCCGGAATTTCGCGGGGAATAAAAAATCTCATACCAGCTACGCTATTTTTATACTTCTTCCGCTAAGCACCTGAATTTCTTCGCCGACATTCTTTCTCTTAATCTCGGAAGAACTCGGGGTTCTCACATTCTCTTCGCGACATTCGGCAATTAAACAAGTATGCATTCAGCGTACAATTATTAACAGCTTCGTAATTACTCGAAATGAAAAATTCCCAGGGAGCTGGAAATAAAAAAAATTCCACGCCAGTCCCGAGTGTAACGCTACTTTTATACTTCTCCGGCTAAGCATCTACATCCTCCTTTTTTCTTCTCGCCGTGTTCCTTACACTCGACGATTAAAGAAGTATAAACTTTCCCGGTAACGTGCCTACAATTACATTTTCAATTGTGCTTCTTATCGCGCACAGTTTCTTCCGAGATTTATACCTAATCCGCCTCATCCATCGCGATTAAATTGACGAAACATCTCTCTAAAATTCGATAAAAACAATAACTATAATTTCCATATTAAATCTACCAGTCTCCACGACTGATCTCGATTAATTAATTAATTAAAAATTCTATATTACACGACTTCCGCTACAATTAAATTCCCAATTATGTCTCTCAGTTTGCTTTTTGTGAAATTTACACCTCGCCTATCTCGATTAATAATTCCTCTAAAATCCACCGAATAAAAACTCGGTATAATATTAATACCGACCAAAGACAGCCTCGACGATTAATTAATTTACCGCTTAATTAATTTACCGCTTAATTTCAATTCCAAGTTATTATCGTCTACTCAACTCCGAATCCTGCGATTAAATTTTCCACTGCATCTCTCGTCTCTGTATAAATATTTCTTTCAATTCACCAGCTACGCTTACAATCCAACAACCACTCGTTACTTTGTCCTCTAGCACGTACGATAGCGCGCAAAAAAAATTTCACAATTATCCACTTTCCCTTTCTGCGACAAAGAATCTCGAGAAACGCGAAGAAGGATTTTCCCGACGCAAGAGGATTCTTATTCCGCTTCGGCAAAACATCTCGGCTCTTTCATCGGTATTCTTCCGCCGATCGGAGAGGCACGGCGTACTCTTCCGCTGGTTTCCCCGGTCAGAGACGGCAATTAACTAGAATTATCGCAAATTGGTACTCGATAGACGCGACGAGACGCGCAATTTGCATACGTCGGATCCGGCGACGTTCCTCCGCTTCCGGTCGCGCTTGCCGATCGCACGAGACGCGTGTAAACCGAGGGAATGGAAATTGGCAAACGGCTGCAGCTCGTTCGCGTTTTTCATCGCGAGTTGCCAGCGTTTAAGAGAATCTTCCCGCTGTCTGGCGGATGAATCTCGCCTCGTCGTTTCTGTAAAGGCGTTTCTCCGCGAGAAAGGAAAGAGAGAAAAAGAGGAGAGAGAGAGAGAGAAAAGGGAAGCGGAGTCTCTGGATCGTTTCTACGAGAGCCTCTCTCTTTCTCTGTGTCTCTATAAAACGGATGGAACCATGAAGAATCATCTCGCCGGTGAAAGAGGTGGCCTCGCGGAGGATCGTTTCTGCGAGAGAGCTTGCTTTTATATATATATATAAATGAGAGAGAGAGGAGAGGAGAAGTGGCGGAGCCACGCGAGATCCTCTAACGCTATTTTTCCGTACAAAGGATAGATTCGCGTAGGAAAATACGCGGCGAAGAATCAAATGGGCCCTAGTGGCCGGGTGAATGGGGCTTTCGACCGCGAGAGGCCGGTCTGCATTTCAAATCCGTGAAAAGGGACCTGTTCATACCACCCTCTGTCTTCTTTTAATCTCGTTATACGAGTCTATCGTTTCTACCGGGAAAAATACGCCAGAAAGATCGATTTATTCTCGAATTTGTTTATTCACCGCAGATCAAGAAGAAGACGGAAGATAATAATTCGTTAATAATGTTTAATTATCGGGGAAAGGGAAAAATTATTGTTTTTTAGATAAGGAAAATCGATACTGAGAGGTGGCACGCTCTGTATACCGGGTGAGTCGATGGAAATGAACTCGTTATTATTAGTATTCGTGAAAAAGTGGTTCGAATTAAATCTTTTTAGCGTTAAAGAATTGCAGTGCAAAGGGTTTAACACGTTGACAGCCAATGAATTCACAACGAATTCATTTACAACGAATAAATTACAGTGTATAACCATATTTAACGCGATGAACTCCGTGGCACTGCGATTCGTTTATTTTTTATCAAAATTATATATTTTTCTATCAAACTCAGCCCGTCACCGGTGGTCCCAATGGTGTTACTGCCAAGTTGAGCATTAATCACCGGTGTCAATGATTTAACATCATAGTCAAGGTGTCAAAGAAAATAGTTCTCGAATTACTTTGTAAAAATTATAACGATCCATGAATTTCAAAGAATCAAAGTTACCAAAAGCTCGCTTTAACGGAAATCATTAAATCTTCCGTAAAGAAAGAGAAACCACCCTCGATAGACAAAAAATCGCTTTATCATTCCTACCGACTGACTCTCGCGATTTATAAATTTGAGCAAACAGCTCGCGATGGAGTGAGAAATTCGAAGACTCGTCCTTGAATCTCGATGCAGCCCGGAGGTATTCTGCTCGCTCGCGGAAATTTGACTTTCAAATAATTATGAATCGCCTTGCTCGATCCGATTCGCCGGATCTGTCTCTTTGCTTAAACCTAAGATTCGCAAATCTAAGATTCGGCGAATCCTATGGAAAACGTTGGAAAAGTGAACCGTCGAATTGACGAACGAAATGCAAAGATATTTCTAGATCCTAGGAAAAATCGGAAAAATCGGCGACGCGTGTTCGGATTCCTGCGCATTTCCTCGGAAAAGAAGTAGCCGAAAATGGTGGCGCAGCGGGAATTTCATAACCTGATACCACCTAAGATTTACAAACCTAAGATTTGGCGAATCTTTTGGAGAACGTTGAAAAAGTGAGTCATAGAAATGACGAACGAAACGCAAAGACAGGTAGATCCCGGGAAAAATCGGAAAAATCGGCGACGCGTGTTCGGATCCCAGCGCATTTTCCTGGAAAAGTAATAGCCGAAAATGGCGGCGCAGCGGGTATTTCATAACTTGATACCACCTAAGATTCGGCGAATTCTTTGGAAAACGTCGAATTGACGAACGAAATGCAAAGACATTTCTAGACCCTAGGAAAAATCGGAAAAATCGGCGACGCGTTTTCGGATTCCTGCGCATTTCCTCGGAAAAGAAGTAGCCGAAAATGGCGGCGCCGTGGGTATTTCATAACCTGATATCACCTAAGATTTACGAACCTAAGATTCGGCGAATCCTTTGGAGAACGTTGAGAGTCCTTTGGAGAACGTCGAAAAAGTGAGTCACAGAAATGACGAACGAAACGCAAAGACAGGTACATCCCGGGAAAAATCGGAAAAATCGGCGACGCGTGTTCGGATCCCGGTGCATTTTTCCGGAAAAGAAATAGCCGAAATGGCGGCGCAGCGGGTATTTCATAACCTGATACCACCTACGGTTTACGAACCTAAAATTCGGCGAATCCTTTGGAAAACGTCGAAAATCCTTTGGAGAATGTGGAAAAAGTGAGTCATAGAATTGACGAACGAAACGCAAAGGCAGGTAGATCCCGGGAAAAATCGGAAAAATCGGCGACGCGTGTTCGGATCCCGGTGCATTTTCCCGGAAAAGTAATAGCCGAAAATGGCGGCGCAGCGGGTATTTCATAACCCGATACCGTCCGCGTTTCCGCAATATGCCGTGGAAGTGAAAAGAAAGTTTGGAAACGGAACGTGCCGCGGCCGTTGCTATCGTAAACCATATACCCGGTGTACTTTGAATATTACACGCTCGCTGGTGTCGAACCAGACCCCTCGAAATCCCGAGTAACCTTCGCTATTCCAATCAGCTCGAACACGGCCACGTTTCCGGGGACGTTCAATTTCGTCTGAAATTGCTCGCGACACGGAATTTCCCGGGAAATAAATTATTCGCCTGCCGTAAAAATAACCCAGCTTCGCATCGATTCGGCCGCCATTTCGCTGCGGAGGCTGATACATAACGCGGATGCACGATCGTCACGGGATACCGTATTAACGAAATTAATTAACTGTTAAAGAGAAAGGAAAACGCGTGAAGCGCGGTCTTTTGATTTTCCATGGCTGCGGACGTTTATTGTCGTGGCTCTTTGTTTTATTGGTTACCCTTTTGCGGGATACGTGGTATAATTTTATTTCTTTGTTTGTACAACGCGTGTGTGGCGAGAGAAAGATTTATTTTGCAATTTTTTATTCGGGGAATGATATATCGTGTATATAGGATATTTCGTGATTTTTCAATCGCAAATAATGTGATACAGGGAGCGATGATGATCGAAGATATTGACCACGATGGCGCTAGTGAGTTAAACGAAGATCGTCTTAACCTTCGGGAGCTCCTTTCACTCGAATATAACAAACACAGCCATACCGTAAATAAAATTGATATTTCATTGAATCCGTTTCTTCCTTTATTTATCTAAATTAACCTATTCTTTAGTCTAAGTAAATTTCGAATAAAGCAATTAAAAAAGCGTTGGCTACTGTTGGTAGGTTTGTTAGCAGTTATCGATATATTCGATTTGTCCTTTTGGAAGTAAATACGTCGGAGAATGGCGGATGGATCGGACAGAACGGCGCTCTTGACATTAGGCGTGGCAAGAAAGTTGCGATTCCGTTCTCGTAACAGAGCACGCTATCCTCACGGTAAATGTCTTCGCTGGTTGTTCCCTCGTGTCGTGGAAATTACCGTTTAGGCCTTACGAACCGTTTTTGCCAGTGGTAATCGCGTTTACGTGGCTGGAAAATCCTGGAAACTCTGGCCGAAATGCCATCTCGCTGTTCCGAACATCGAATTTTTCTGAATATCGAATTTTTCCGAATTTCGTCATTCCGAACATCAAATTTTTCCGAATCTCGAATTTTTCTGAATCTCGCTGTTCCGAATATCGAATTTTTCCGAATTTCGTCATTCCGAACATCAAATTTTGATGAATATCGAATTTTTCTGAATCTCGCTGTTCCGAACATTGAATTTTTCCAAATTTTGTTGTTCCGAACATCAAATTTTTCCGAATCTCGAATTTTTCTGAATCTCGCTGTTCCGAATATCGAATTTTTCCGAATTTCGCCATTCCGAACATCAAATTCTTATGAATCTCGCCATTCCGAACATGGAATTTTTCCGAATCTCGCCGAATTTCCTACAATTTATCTTCTTATCCTATCGAAATTCGTCGAAGCAGGAACATTTTTAAGATCGAGTTCCGTGTCTCTTTACCGTGAAATAAATTCCTCGACGACAAATGAAACGAGCGGAAAATAAAATACCAGAGAATGGTAATTTTACCGCGTAATAAAATTACACCGTTAGATTTTCCATTCGTGCCGCTTTGTTTCTTTTTTCCCTTTCTCTCTCTTTTCGCGTTTTTCCAGCGAGCTTCGATGGGACGAATTACGCGACGATTATAAAGGAAGCGGCGCGAAATAAAAGCGAGTAGTAACTCGATCGAATAATAAAATAACGTTCGATCTTCGTCGGGGCCGGGAATTTTTTCACGATTTTCCAACAAATTTTAGCGAAATGAATTACGATTAAGCGACGATCGTGAATCTATAAAATAAACACGAATAAGTGACTTTGTTAGATAATACAGCACGATAAAAATTGTACCGTTGTTGGTACCGTGATTTTTTCCCATTTCTCGCGTAATTTCTCGAGAAATAAATCGTGTAACGAATCGGTGTAAGATAAAAATCAGTGATCGACAATGTCGCGTTGTTGGATTTCCATTAAGATCGCAAATTTTCGACGGGCAAATAATAAGTAAACAACGCGGCGATAATTCACTCGGAGTGCCTAACAGAGTGTCTAGTTTGCTTCATAAATATTTCATATGTGACCAGTCCGAAGGCTTTTCAGTTACACCTACTTCCTTTCACAAATTTATTATTAACAGCAGCGAATAACCACAGGAAGTAAAAGGAGCCTGACCATAACACTCCGTCGTTGCAACCTTGTGCAAAGCCAATTACCAATTACCATTTGTCGTTAATCCCGAATATTAGGACTCGGGGCGACGTGTAATTTATTCTTCACTCGTTGTTCGTCAGTCGAAGCGAGGTACGTCGTTAAACTTTTATAAAGAACCGAAAGAAGCTGAGCTAATTCCGAGTGCCTAATTTTAATTCGCGTTTTCGGGACACTGCGTTGCGTTCGGATGGAAAAACAGGTCTAAGACATCGTGGAGAATTCTGCTTCGCTCTCCTGCATCCGGTGCGATACTGTTTAATTTCCGTTTTACGATCCGCTCTTTATCCTTGCTCGTTTTTCGCTTAACGCTAGACCAGCGTGGTCAAATGACCGGAGGATGGGAAAGAAGCAGAGGGTTTAAGAGATGGAATAAACACCGAGAAAATTAACGTAGGTACGTTGGAAGAAAAATCGAGAAGACGAGGAATTAGGGTGATAACGCTGAATGCGAGATATTTAACGGAAGTTTGGGAAACGGTGGTTTGGAAAATCAGTAACTCGCGATCGGTTCGGGAACGAAATATCGGACCTAATCTAGGTATAGGATCGAATATTTTTAGAAAAATTTTCGAGCATCACCAGGACTGAAACATTCGGTCCTGGGCCCGAGCTAATCTAGGTATAGGATTGGATATTTCGAGAAAAATTTGGACTACCACCAGGACCGCATCGGATCTGAGTCCGAGCTAATTTAGGCGTAGGATAGAATATTTCGAGAAAAATTTTAAGCACCACCAGGACCTAAAAATATCGGACCCTTAGGCTCGAATTAATCCAAACATAAAGTCGAATATTTAGAGAGAAATTTAAAGCACCACCAGGACCGAAACATCGGATCCTGGGTCCGAGATAATTTAGGCATAGGATCGGATATTTCGAGAAAAATTTAAGCCTTTGCGCTCGATGATTTTTTCGTTAGAGAAAAATAGCAATTCGAAAATCTTCTACCATACAGTTAACGATATTTTTAAAATGGTAAATAAGAAGTCCTATGAAAATTAAGACACGGAATTATTTTATCTCGACATTCCACGCATAGGTGGTTAATTTTAAATTTGATATATCGATTAATATCGATCTTTAGAACCTGATTAAATGGCGACTGAGAGTCGCCTCTCGAGTGCAAAGGGTTAAAGTATCCACGTTCGGAGTAATTGCCTGTTTCGTTTATATTTTCTGTCAATTTTTATAAATTATTAATCTCTGTAAATTTCTTACGAATAAACTCTTATATTCAGTAAGGTTTGGACCCGTCTTACCTTATGATATTTTTACAGGGATTGGACTACGGGAAAAGCTACTCGACAGGCAAGCGAGGAATCCTGGAAATATCCCGATGTACGAGTAAGAGTCATGGAAATCATAGGCAACGTTCCCGCATTAGGTATGCGACACCAGGTACGTACTTATGCTTGCAGACGAGGCTCAAAGTCACCGAGAGCTGCCGAAGGACATCGGACCGAGGTCACTGGCTTTGATTAGGTTCCAGTTAGTTTAGAATAAGTACATCTCTAAACTAAAGATATTTCCAAGCTCGAAGAACTCGGTTGATCTCCTTCATTCTTCGTATCCTTACAAAATCGCGTTGCTGTTCGATACTGTGTGTCTCACAGCCATTATTTCTTTAGGTTTTAGTTAGTTTCGGTTTAGGATAGGTACATCTCTAAACTAAAGATATTTTCCAAGATCGAAGATATCAGTATCTCTAAAAGATTCGACACTGTGTGTCTCGCAGCCATTATTTCTGTAGGTTTCAGTTAGTTTAGGTTTAGGATAGGTACATCTTTGAACTAAAGATGTTTTCTAAGATCGAAGATATCGGTATCCCTAAAAAATTCTACACTGTGTGTCTCGCGGCCATTATTTCTTTAGGTTTCAGTCAGTTTCGTTTTAGAATAGATACATCTCTAAACTAAAGATATTTTGCAAGATCGAAGATATCGGTATCCCTAAAAAATTCGACACTGTGCGTCTTCCAGCCATTATTTCTTTAGGTTTCAGTTAGTTTCGATTTAGCATAGATAAATCTCGGAACTAAAGATATTTTCCAAGATCGAAAATTTCGTTTCATCTCCTTCATCGATCGTATCCCTCAAAAATCGCGTCATTCTTCGATATTGTGTGTTTCTTAGCCATTATTTCTTTCGGTTTCAGTTAGTTTCGATTTAACATAGATGAATCTCGAACTAAAGATGTTTTCTAAGATCGAAGATATCGGTATCCCTAAAAAATTCTACATAGCGTGTCTCGCAGCCATTATTTCTTTAGGTTTCAGTCAGTTTCGTTTTAGAATAGATACATCTCTAAACCAAAGATATTTTGCAAGATCGAAGATATCGGTATCCCTAAAAAATTCGACACAGTGCGTCTTCCAGCCATTATTCCTGACCTTTAGCTCGCGTCCGGGCCGAAAGTGCTTTCTTAAAATACCACGAAGGATAATCGAACTTGCATCTCGACGATTCGAGTAACCGCGACGAGTCACGTTCGACGACAAACCAATTCAGCCGGGAATCGATAGCGTCCACTCGAGCCATTAAAGCCGCGCTTTGAACCCTTGGAAACTGCTCGGAAGAAAGGAGAAAATGGCGGAGGAAGCCGGGTTTTCGTTTGGTTGCGCAATCCGCCGACGTGTTCCGACCTTTTCGCGCGAGCAAGTTTCGATAATTAGCCGGCGATCAGCGATGGAAATCGGCGCGGAATCGGCGCGGAAAGGTTCGCATCGATCCGCGGTATCACCTGTCGTTCCGCGAGGAGAAGAAAATTCCGCGCTCACCTGGTCGTGGCTGTGTAACCTTTCGCGGTTTGCGCAACCGATATACCGATATGAATACAATCGAGCGAGCCGCCGCGCGGATGCTTTCGCCCGTGGCGAGCCGAGGAAAGGTGGAAAAAAACCGCCGCCGATCCACCATCTGGATCGATCTTTCTCCGACGAGCGTCGCCGCCAAATTGCTATTCCGTGTCGCCATTCCGTCGGTTCTCCTTTGTCACCGGGGTTACGTAAGCCGACCGATCGTTTCGGCGCGGTTCTGGTAAGTCTCGGTCGATATTGGGAGATCTGTGTCGATTTTTGTCGACTTCGACCCGTTTGAAGCGGTTTCGAACGTATTTGAGAGATTTTCGACGAGATCAATCGATTTCAGTTGATTTTAATCGACTTCGACGCGTTTGAGACGGTTTCAAAGGATTTTAGGAAATTTTAGACGATTTCAATCGATTCGAGACGATTTCAATCGATTTCAGTTGATTTTAATCGACTTCGACGCGTTTGAGACGATTTCAAAGGATTTTAAGAGATTTTAGACGATTTCAATCGATTTCAGTTGATTTTAATCGACTTCGAAGCGTTTGAGACGGTTTCAAAGGATTTTGGGATATTTTAGACGACTTCAGTCGATTTTAATCGACTTCAACGTGTTTTAGGCGATTTTAAACGATTTTAGGAGATTTTTGACGATATTTCAGTCGACTTGTGACAATTTCAGTTGATTTCAGTTGATTTTAATCGATTTCAATGTGTTTTAGGCGATTTTAGACGATTTTTAGTCAACTTTAATTAACCTTAATGCATTATAGTTGTTTCCAAAGGATTTTAGACGATTTTACTCGATTTTAATCGACTTTAATGTATTTTAATCGGTTTAATTGCAGTTCATTACGTTCCATTGGGTTTTAGTAGATTCTAAAGCATTTTAATCGATTTTAGCCAATTTCTCTCGACTCCGATCAACTTTCCTCGACTCTATCGTGTTTTAGTAGATTTTCCCACGCATTTCCGTAAACTTTGATACACCCTAGTCACGTTTAATTGATTCGACAGCACTTGGATCGATCCTAGCTGATTCCTAGCCAATTTCGTTCGATTACCGTCGATATCGTCCGATTTTAATCGACCCGGACCAATTTTCATGAATCCTGCCCGATTTTACCCGACTCCCGCCGATTTCCCTTAATTTCAGTTCACTCTCGTCCTCGATCACAGTCGATTTCAAGCACGGTCCATCGCGAACAGAAGTTGTTGGAAAGTTGTCGAGCAGATCCAACCTCTCGGCCAGCCACTTTGGATCCGCAGTTTTTCTTCGTGAAAGTTTCTCTCTGTTTAGCTTTCTTAGCCATTACCGATCTTCCCAACGAATACAAAGAATCCTCGAACGGGAATCTTGTATCCTTCGTGCACAGGTGTTAATCCCATCACGATCGGTCAAATGATCTTTGGATGAATCAATAAAGGAAAAAAATCCTAAAAGAGAACGCGAAAGGAAAAAATATCGAAAAATTAATTAATTAATTAATTAATTAATCGACGCGAAATCCGTCGGATAAGGAATTTTTAATTAAAATATCGAAAATGCTGGTTAGATTCGTGATAGAGTTTGCGTCGATCGAGAAGAGTTTCGGAGTTACAGTCGCTGCGTTTGTTATTAAAATTAGATTATAGAAAGAAAGCGGTTGGTCCATCAGCAATGAGTATATATAGGTGGATATAAAAAGGAAGAACAACTGCAAACAGCTATCCTAACGACTTCCTCTGACCTCCTCTCTTCTGCCAAGCTCCACGCAACACTCTCTTTTAGAGAAGACCGTCCCTCGCTTTCTCTAATTTTTCCCTTAACGCTAAACCTACCATGACCAGTCAAATCACCGGCAAACCAGGAAATAAAGCAGGAAAAATTAAGAAGAAGGAGAGATATCGAAAAATTGATTATACTTATAATTGATTATGAGTTAATGATAATCATATTATGAGTAATATGATTATAATTATATATATTATAATTGAGTATACATACATATATCGAAAGGAAAATCGCGAAGATATCGTTGAATTGTAAAACTTTTAATTAAAAATTTGGGCCTGGTAAGTTCGTTAAAGCTTCTCTTATCCCTAGGATCATTGAAAATATCATAGTTGCAGATCTATCAGTGTATTCTTCATAAACGAATAATTTTCATCTAGCTTTTGTCTCGTCCACTAGCTCTCGTTTCTTCCTCCTTTATAGTTCCTTTTCGTTTAGAGTTCTTAATACCTAATGATACTATAGCGTTAATCAAGACCCTGGAGAATTTAAACCTTCCCTCACCATCGCCACAAACCTCCACAGACCGAGCTTTCGTCTTTTCCTCTCGTTTTCCACTCAGGATCCTTAATACCTCCGACACTACAGCGTTAATCAAGAAGAGTTTAGCGTTAATCAAGGCCTTGATAGAGACAGTGTTAAAACTCCCTATACTGCCCGTAAATCATCGAAAATCCCCATGGACCTAGCCTTCGTCTATCCTTTATTTCTTTCCTCCTTTATAGCTCCTATTCGTTCAAGAACCTCGATACTCAGGATGTTGCAGCGTTGATCGAAAAGAGTGGAGCGTTAATCAAGGCCCTGATAGAGACTGTGTTAAAACTCCGTATACTATACCGTGGATCATCGAAAATCCCCATGGACCTAGCCTTCGTCTATCCTTTATTTCTTTCCTCCTTCATAGCCCCTATTCGTTCAAGAACCTCGATACTCAGGATGTTGCAGCGATGATCGAAAAGAGTTTAGCGTTAATCAAGGCCCTGACAGAGTCAGTGTTAAAACTCCCTATACTCCCCAGTGGATCACCGAAAATCGCTATGGACCTAACCTTCGTCTATTCTTTATTTCTTTCCTCCTTTATGGCCCCTCTTCGTTCAAAA
Organism: Euglossa dilemma; assembly: GCA_002201625.1. Lineage (NCBI taxonomy): Eukaryota > Metazoa > Arthropoda > Insecta > Hymenoptera > Apidae > Euglossa > Euglossa dilemma. Next base: position 24,635 of record NIJG01000027.1, on the reverse strand, counting down.
TTCTCGATACTCACGACGTTGCTGCGTTGATCGAAAAGAGTTTAGCGTTAATCAAGGCCCTGATAGAGACAGTGTTAAAATTCTGTATACTATCCCGTGGATCATCGAAAATCCCCATGGACCTAGCCTTCGTCTATTCTGTATTTCTTTCCTTCTTTGTAGCCTCTCTTCGTTCAAAATCTTCGATCCTCGCGATGTTGCAGCATTGATCGAAAAGAGTGGAGCGTTAATCAAGAAGAGTTTAGCGTTAATCAAGGCCTTGATAGAGACAGTGTTAAAACTCCCTATACTGCCCGTAAATCATCGAAAATCCCCATGGATCTAGCCTTCTAGGTATCTTTTCTCCTTTATGGCACCTATTCGTTCAAAATTCTCGATACTCACGACGTTGCTGCGTTGATCGAAAAGAGTGGAGCGTTAATCAAGAAGAGTTTAGCGTTAATCAAAGCCCTGATAGAATCAGTGTTAAAAATCCCTATACTCCCCTGTGGATCACCGAAAATCCCTATGGACCTAACCTTCGTCTAGCCTTCGTTTCTTTCCTCCTTTGTAGCTTCTCTTCGTTCAAAATCTTCGATACTCGCAACGTTGCAGCGTTGATCGAAAAGAGTTTAGCGTTAATCAAGTCCCTGACAGAGTCAGTGTCAAATCTCCCTATACTCCCCAGTGAATCACCGAAAATCCTCGTGGATCTAGCCTTCTAGGTCTCTTTCCTCTTTTACGACCCCTATTCGTTCAAAATTCTCGATACTCACGACGTTGCAGCGTTGATCGAAAAGAGTTTAGCGTTAATCAAGAAGAGTGCAGCATTAATCAAGAAGAGTTCAGCGTTAATCAAGGCTATGATAGAGTCAGTGTTAAAAATCCCTATACTCCCCTGTGGATCACCGAAAATCCCCATGGACCTAGCTTTCGTCTATCCTTCGTTTCTTTCCTCCTTTATGGCCTCTATTCGTTCAAAATCTTCGATACCCGCGACGTTGCAGCGTTGATCGAAAAGAGTGGTTATTCTGGTCGCCGGGAGGGCGGAAATAAGATTTCCGAGGAACAAAGGTGTTTAGGTGTCGATGGGCAGATCCGCGCGGCTAATTAAACGACGTCGGCTCGATTAATAAACCGAAGGAAATTAGATCGGAGGTAGCTACGCTTCCTGTTACTCGTGACACACGTTTGGCCTTTCACGAACGCTTCAGATAAGCGTTTATCAAGCCACGCTATCGCGTTTGGGCCCGGTCGATACCGCAACATCTGATGCATTTTAAGCGTTTAATTACACGCCAGTCACGATAACCTTATAGAAAATCGCCTTTCGCGTATTGTAACGCTTATCGAGCCGAGTAGAATCGTCGAACCTGATCCTTCCAACGATAGTCGATCCGGTTTATTATTTCTTCGATATTTCCCCGGGTTATTTATTGACACGTTCAGTCCGAGGGACTTTCCGTTAGTGCATAGAATTGACAATGTATTTTTTACTTGAGCGAACTGTGAGATTTGCAGTATCAAAATTAGGAAATAAACAATGGAAATGGTGTAGTGTATTAGAGAAAGTTCGAAAGCTAACTTTCTGTACCATTGTACGATCTTTTTCAAAGGTTGCATCCCTTAAAGGTGTTAACCCTTTGCACTTGAAGACTTTTTCGCTACAAAGAAGTTTTTCTTATGTTTCTATAAGCTCGGTGATACGTTTTATGTCAAGATATGCGAAGAAAATTACACGTTTGCGTTTGGAATGTAATGTAGTTATTTTTCGTACAGTTATTGTCGTTTATTCGTGTTTCAGTTATGAGAATAAAACGAATAGTGATTGAGAATCGTTGCAAAGAGTTAATAATATAACGATATAAATTCATAGAGTTGCTATTAACAACCGTTAACATCTAGAATTCGTAGATTAAATCATCTTCGAAGACCAGGAGGAACACTCCTCGCTGAATCGATGATTTTATTCGTTTTCTACGATCGCAGTAGTGATTACCAACGAAAGTATCAAAACGTGGCGACCCGAAGGCCAGACGCGAAGGTCGGAATAAAAAGGATTGGAAGATTTTGAAAACATACCAGAATTAGCGTGACCATGCCCAGTGCCAGTGCTGTTGGTCGCCGAGTGGACAGCGTTGGTGGCCGCGTTCGCGACATGTTTCAGCGCGCTTATCACCATCATATCTCTCGTCACGCTCAGCTATCCCATGCAGGATAGCCAAGACCTCGATATCCAAGTAATCCTTTCGAACCAGAACCAAATATGCACCCAAAAACCCTTCGGACAGTCGCAGAATCACCCTAGCACCCCGAATCTCTCATCCCGAGAACAATCCTCCGATATTCTTCAGAATTATCAAATAACGATCTACGATTAATCTTCCACAGAGTTTCCCGACCAGCAGCAATCCGATTCTGACTCTTTCGAGTCTAACTTTGCTGTACTTCGACTTTTGTTGGGTCTAAATCCGCGTAGTCTCCTCTGCCTAACCCAATTCCGACTACTCGGACTCTGACGAGCTCGAAGTTGTGTATATTTTAATTCCAAGGAGTCGAAATCCGTGGATGTTGACTTCGTCGAGCCCGATTTCGTCGTAGTCTGACTCCGTTGAGTCGAAATACGTGTAGTCCGAGTCTGATGACTCCAAATCAACTCTGCTGAGTTCAAAACTCGTTTGGTTAGACTGAGACGACACGAAATCCGCGTATCGTGACCGTGTCGGGTGAAATTCGTCTATCCTTTCTCCGAGGAGTCCAAATCGGTCTAGCCTTTCTCGGATAAGCCAAAATTGGCCTACCCTCTTTTCGCCGAGTATAAATTGGTCTTGACTTCCTTCTTTGAGTCGAAATCCGTGTAGCTAGACTCCGAGGAGTCGGAGAGCTCGTGGAGAGACTCCGAATAACCGAAATTGGTGTTGTGAGACTCAGACGAGTCGAAATCCGTGGAGTTGAGGGCTCAGACGAGTTGAAATCCACGTTGTGAGGCTCCGACGAACTGAAATCCGCGTTGCGAGGCTCTGAAGAGCCGACATCCGCGTTGTGACACTCCGAAGAGCCGAAATCCGCGTTGTGACACTGCGAAGGGCCAAAATCCACGTTGTGACACTCCGAAGAGCCGAAATCCGCGCTGTGAGACTCAGAAGAGCAGAAATCCGCGCTGTGAGACTCAGAAGAGTCGAAATCCGCGCTGTGAGACTCGGAAGAGCCGAAATCCGCGTTGCGAGACTGCGAAGAACGAAAATCCGTGGAGTCGGGGTTCTACGAGCTCGAAGAACCGGGCGGAGGTCGCGGCGTGAAAAACGCGGACAGGAACGGCTCGGAACTGCCGGTCGTGACTGTCGTCTAGGCGCGACTAAGTCGTTGGAGCACGTAGGGAAGGCGAAAGCCGGCGGCACGCAGACACGGAGAGGCGGTCGCCCCTCTTTTCTTCTTTCGGCCTTCTTCGCCGGAGTTTCACCTTCGCGGAAGTCTGGCAGCCGAGGGCCGCGCGTGTAGGTGTCCGAGACCGGCGGATCCACTCTGTTTCGCCAGACCAGAGGCGGATGACCCGCACGCCAGCGTTACACGCCGCAGGCTTCGCGATAATCGAATTGTTAGGCTCGACGCTTCTGCCTTTTCGACCCAGTTACTACACACCGGCTCTTTTCTTCCACAGCTCGTGTCCGTTTGTCCAGGTGCCGATCAATCCGCGAGGTATCCGTTTCACGCTCCTGCGGAATGTCTGCCACGGTGTCTAGGTTTTTCTTTCGGTTTTATGATCTCTCGCGGTCGCAGAGAGACTATGAAGTTGGAACGACGAGCAATCGCGATTGCAAATGCGAAGTATTTTTTGAGTTACCATACAGTCGATGATAACCAGAAATTCCAGTGACTGCATGAAGAGGAATCGCGATTAAGAGCGTATTTTTTAGCTGATTTAAATAGGTCGTGGATATTTGTGTTAATTTGTGTCCGCTTGTCGAAACACAGATCAATCCGCGAGGTATCTGTTTCATACTCCTGCGGAATGTCTTCGACGGTGTCTAGTTTGCTTTCGGTTTTATGGTCTCTCGCGGTTGCAGAGAGACTATGAAGTTGGCACGACGAGTAATCGCGATTGTAAATGGGAAGTTTTTCTTGGGTAGTCTTAGCAATCTATGATGTCGATGATAACCAGAGGTTTCAATGACTGGATGAAGAGGAATCGTGATTGCGAGTGTATTTCTTGATCGATTTAAATAGTTTGTAGATATTTGTGTCAGTTGGAAAAAGTGAAATAAAAGCGAAATAAGATAGTCGTCAGACCTGGTTTGTTCGAATGAATCAGGTGATCAATGAATTTTCGTAATTTATAAGTAGGATATATAAATATTGATATTCTTTCTTTTCATGCGGTTTAAGTGTGAAGTTGGCTGTGAAAAAATACAATTAGGTCCTCCGTTGGGACAAAACAAAATTACTTTCCGAGCAAATATTTTCAAAAAATCACCGAACGCGCGGAGAAATTCGAAAATTAATGGCAGGAGGTAGAGTTAGCGAGAAGGTGGGAAGAAAGGAGCGTTAATAAGCGATTTCTCCGAAGAGGTAAAGAGGCGTTGGAGGAATCGACGCCGGTGGCCCGCGTCGATTTCGAAAATCGAACGAGCCTTATTCGAGCGGCTAATTAACGCGAAATTCCCCGTTAACCTCGTGCGGGATTTTCGTCTGGCTTGCAGCGGCCCTCGAAAAAGGAAATATCGTTTTCGCGAGTATCTTTTTCCCAGACGCTTCGCTCGCGTAATCGCGCGGAACCAATTAACCCCGTTAAGGCACTCGCGCCTATACTTATCCACGCAAACGCGATTTTATTAACCCCGATCTTAACCGGTCGCTCGAACAGGCCCGAGAGCAATCGCGAGTTTCTCGGGGAAGCTGCTCCTTTTCTTAACCCCTTGACATATAAATTAAATACACTTGATACGATTGAAAAACACTATTTTATTTCGCTATGTTACGCTAGAGAATAAACGGTGAAAGAAATAATAAAAGTTATGAAAAATATTAAATTTTTATCGATAAGATTGATTCATAAAATTTATCTCTTGATATACAACGAAGAGAAATACTTACCAATGTCAAAGACGGTCCTTGAAATAAACGACGAGTTTAACTAGTCATTGAACGTTAAGGGGTTAACGGAATGTCAATGACGAATTTCGCGATTTCGATGATCAAGCGATCCGATGATCCGGAGTTAAAAAATGAAACGACTTTCCGATCGACTTAATATTCTTCGGGGATCCTGATAGAAATTATAAATTTTAGGAAAAATATGGGAAAATGACGAATGTGATCTTCGAGAGTTATAGATTATAGTAGATGACTCGTTCATTGTCAATTACTAGATAGTGGCTTGCGATAGATTAGGAAATAGATAGTGGATTGCGATTGATCACGATATAAGTTTATAACCGTTCGAGTTAGGAATTATTAGAAAAGGTAGATGCATTTTAGCAGTGCGTCTGAAACCAAGTATTATTAGATTCTTTGAAATTCCTTTAAAGTAAAATCGTGACGCCTGAAACAAGACGCTCTAAATTTCTCTGACAGTGAATGAATGAGTTAACAGGAATTATAATTTTCGAAAAAGGAAAAGAGATATTTTCTATTGACTCCATTTTTTTTTCTCTCTCAGTCACCATAAAAGACCCATATTAATTAATATATCGAATAATTTTACGTGTTAATTATTATACGATTCTTTATTTACCATTCAAAAAAATAATGCTAGTTTTATAATAGGAAATCTATAAATATTTGTAAATTTTTACTCTTCTGTAGCGAAAAAATCGTCGAGTGCAAAATTCCGGGTAAAGTATCAGTACGTAGCGTGTAGTAATTCGACCATTTCATTAGCGAATCAAAGACTAAATATGTCGACCAGTAACAGTCTAATTACTAAGTATCACTCGTGTTTACAGTCTGTTGATGAGAGGAAGGCTAGCTGTATGTAGCGTGCTCGTTTCGTTTGATTTCACCTTTAGTAGTAACATATGTTAACACGGTAGTTGCACGGGTTATGCTCGAATTCTGTTTGTTCTAAATGAAATTTCTAGCCAGTAATCGATATCTGGGTTAACGATTAACGTTAATTTACGGGCAGTTATTCGGTGTCCGTGTGTTTCGTTCGATTTCTTTGTTACTCGTTCTTATATATAATGGAACAAGGAATTGTGAAAACAGGTGAGAAAAAATTACAAAGGAACAGCAAGGAGAGGGAGATAAAGTTGTTTTAAACGAGAGTGCCAGGAAGAAGTACTTTTACCCTCTGATGTATGGCTCAAAGCTGCTAAATTAGGTTAGATAACAGTGTGAATAGAGTTTAGAGGCAGATAGTGGCAGGGAGCCAACAATGAAATAGGGCAGATAACAGGGAAGACCCATGATTTACGGTATTTATAAGATTATAGCGATAATTAATAGAGAAGAACAGACTGTCGCTGTTTACTATAAAAATATTAGGTTATTCGGAAAGTAATTTTTTTACGATTCGGATCACTATACTCTCATACCTCGTTCAAACCACGTAATAGAAAAATGTTTAAATGACAAAGCTACTGATATAGTTCGTGTCTTTGATGATACAGATAACTATGCATTATTAACACTAGATTTATGGATGTTTTTAAATACCTATCTTTATTGAGACCCGTTAGATTTACGGGTAAAGAAAACTACGTATTTTCTTAAAAAATAAGACCATGAGTTTAATTTAAATACGACTACGATATTAACAAACTTAATATAAGTTGATTAAATCTATTAATATTGTATAATTAGAGATACTCACCCGTCAAATTGACGGGTCCCGTAAATCTAGTGTTAAACAAGAAGCTTCGATTATTAGACTAGACTAATCAGACCTAAATAATTCCTTTCGTAGTAGAAAACCGTTTAAATAACAGAACTACTGAATTACGTCGCGTTTTCGACGATTCGGATCACTGTTCATCAATAGTGAGAAGTTTCTTAGATTAGACTAGCTTAATCAGACTTAAACAATACCGTTCGCAGTAGAAAACCGTTTAAATAACAAAACTTCTAATTTAGATCGCGTTTTCGACGATTCAAATCACTATGTATCAATACCTAGAAGCTTCTTAGATTAGACTAGCCTAATCAGACCTAAACAATGTCTTTCGCAGTAGGAAAACCTTTGAATAACAGACCTTCTAATTTACGTCGCGTTTTCGACGATTCAGATCACTATGTATCAATACCTAGAAGCTTCTTAGATTAGATTAGCTTAATCAGACCTAAACAATGCCTTTCGCAGTAGAAAAACGTTTAAATAACAGAACTTCTAATTTACGTCGCGTTTTCGACGATTCAGATCACTATGTATCAATACCTAGAAGCTTCTTAGATTAAACTAGCCTAATCAGATCTAAACAACACCTTTCGCAGTAGAAAACCGTTTAAATAACAAACCTTCTAATTCAGTTCGCATTTTCGACGACCCAGATCTTCATACATCAATAGCAAAAAACTTCTTAGATTAGAGTAACCTAACCCAAATCTAAACAATGCCTTTCGCGATAGAAAAAAACAAATTTAATTGGTGCCTTTGTTGATCTGGACCACTGTGATCTACGGTAAAGAGCGCGAAGGAAGAAACGAGAGGAAAGCGAAGGAGCGGAAAAGGATATCCACGGAGAGAGAGTTTGTTGTCCCCGAGCGATACACGATAATCCATCGACCGCGGGTCTGTTTGCTTGAGTAACGATATTCGATATTCCTCGCGGAAACCGAAGAGCAAGTCGGGAGCCGAGGGTCTGCGTGTCCGCAGGATCTTTCGTTGGAACTAATACCGGCCGTCGTGTAAGGTTGGCGAACGGCAGAGGCAGCTCGAGTTTCATTTACACGGGTAAAGCTGCCGTGAGCCAAGCAGGTGAACAAATCGAGGAACAAGAAAAACATTACGCGACCACCTACCTCGCTTCTTGTTCCACGTACCCTTTTCTTTTTCCGCCATCTCTCGCCGTTTTAACTCTTCGCCACGCACCGGGCTTGGCCTCGTCCTAAATTTCCCTGGATCCAGCACCGAATTATCCGGGAAAACTCGTCGGAGGTATTTTAAGGGCAACGAGACGGGGAATTTGAGAAAATAGGAACGCTCGTTACGAGTTTGCTTCTGGCTGCTGCCGAGAGGAGTAGCTGATATCGGGCAGGATGTTTATTCTCCGCACCACGATGTCTAAATGATATCCGAGGATATATTATGTACACGGAATATCCTGGGTTATGGTTGATTCGAACTGCAATGGCATATAGATTTACGTGTTTAACCTTTTGCACGAGAAAGGCGATTCTGAGTCGCTATTCGTTTTAACAATTTGCGGACGAATTTGTTAATTTTTTAGAATGAAAGCTGCATGGAATATAGTGAAAAATAATTTTAACTTCGTCGACAATGTCGTATATAATTTTTAATTTGCAGAATTTCCATAGATTTGATAGTTTTAATAGTTTAGAAGACCACTCTCGGTCGCCGTTCGTTTTAACCCTTTCCGGACGAACTTCATAATATACGTGGAAGTTTTGTAATTTTTCAGAATGAAAGCTGTGTGGAATATAGTGAAAAATAATTTTAACTTCGTCGACAATGTCGTATATAATTTTTAATTTGCAGAATTTCCATAGATTTGATAGTTTTAATAGTTTAGAAGACCACTCTCGGTCGCCGTTCGTTTTAACCCTTTCCGGACGAACTTTATAATATACGTGGAAGTTTTGTAATTTTTCAGAATGAAAGCTGCATGAAATATAGCGGTAAATAATTTTAACTTCGTCGTCGATGTCTTGTATAGTTTTTAGTTCGCAGAATTTCCCTCGATTTGTTTGTTTCAATCGTTTAGGAGGCCACTCTCGGTCGCCGTTCGTTTTAACCTTTTTCGGACAAATTTCTTAATTTTTCAGAATGAAAGTTGCATGGAATATAGCGATAAATAATTTTAGGGTCGTCATCGATGTCGTGTATACTTTTTAATTCGGAGAATTTTTCTCGATTTGTTAGTTTCAATCGTTTAGGAGGCCACTCTTGGTCGCCATTCGTTTTAACCCTTTCCGAACGAATTTCATAATATACGTGAAAGTTTCTTAATTTTTCGGAATAAAATGTGCATGGAATATAGCGAAAAACAATTTTGGCATCATCGTCAATGTCGTGTATAGTTTTTAAATCGGAGAATTTCCCCCGATTTGTTACTTTTAATCGTTTACTATACACCAAATATTAGCTTCGTTTCTCGTCCGCAAAGGGTTAATACCACAATTTGAACCACGAATAAGTGACAATAACTATATTAACACTAGGTTTGACGGGTGGTTTGTTCCAATTATAAGATATTAACACATTTAATTAACGATCGTTTTGAAATTAAACTGATCGTTTGTTTTTAAAAAAATTCATCGATTATCCGCGACACTTAAGCTCTATCTGGCCACCTTTTCTACGTCTCGGCGTTGCGTATATTTTAATCCAGCCACGAAACGAATGATCGATCTTCCGGACTCGCTATTAACCAAAGTACACCGTCATTTCACTCGCAATTTCTCACAGCCTCAAGGATCACCCGCAGATCTTGTCTAATCCGCCAGACACCTGTGCACTCCTCGCTTTGTCTTCCGGTTTCCACGTCGCGTTACTCTTTTGCATACGCCTGTACACTCGCGAAATAAATAACTCGAATCGCGGTCCCATCGTGTTTCTCTCTCTCTCTCTTTTCTTCTCTAGGATGTTCCAATATCTCGAGACAGACGTCGAGGAAGGATTCGCTGCGTTTCCTCACGGGACACCGTGCATTTTTACGATCGTTCTGCATCGTGCTATCCATTTCCACGCCTGGTCCCGGCAATAACCTCCTTTCTCTTGTCCCATCGCGAATTTCTCGCGAATTTCGAGATAGGAAATGGGAGACAGGAGCTTCGTGTTCGAAATTATACTAAGCGTATCAAGATCGGCCAAATGACAGGTGGATTAGGGGTCCAGGTGCGGAGCCATCTCGGTTCTTCTCTTGGCGAAATCCAATCCCGACGCCGGCCAAGTGGCTTCGCTTCAAAAATTCAATGATCTCCTCGGGTTTTCCCGGCACGAACCATAGCGGGAGAATCGGCCCAGAGATATATATCAACTCGGTCGCTTCTTCTTCGATCTTCCATTCCATTATCGGCTGGTAACCTACGCGTGCTTCGGCCCCGAGTCGTAACTCGTGTCGGAAGACGATTCCTTTGGTACGGTCCTCCATCTTGTCCCGGAGTCTCGTCCTTTGTGTCTCGAAGCTTTTTGAAATATCTTCGCAACTTTCGCAAGTCGAGAATTCTCTTTTCTTTTTTCGTTATCGCAGACGACTGCTTTATTATAGTTGTTTTGGATTATCTAAAGCGAAGTGTCTACTAGTGTTTGGTGTAACGGAAAAAGGGATTATAGTGATTGAATTTCGAGCGTTTCATAGGTACGATCCTCCATCTTGTCTGGGAGTCTCGTTCTTTGTTAGGGGTGTGTAATTTAGCGTGCGATAGAAATAGCGGCTATGATTATTAAATGTCACTTGATTGTCAATTTCAAATGATGTGAAATGTCAATTGTTATTAAATGTTAACTGGTGACTAAATTGGATAGTTGATAAGCTTCATCCTTCGATGACAAGTCTTTTATACTAAATTCCGTAAAGAAGAATTACTCTCGCATCGAATTAAAACTTTATTTACCGTACTTCAAATATCTTTGATATTTGTACAAATCGCACAAATTTTCATAATATTATACGCACTTTTTTACAATAAAATCACAGTAATATCTTTCAATACCTTACAAGTCCTCGGAGATGATTCTCATTATTCTTTACACTAGTTTCTCTCCTTTACTTCAACCATATCTGTTCTCTCATCGATCCTCTTGAAAGTACAGTACAAAATCTCCATTTTTTTTGTCACAATTTCAACGAGAATTCGATTCTCGATTTTTTTACAACCGAGACCACAATCGTACTTCCTTCGCTAATTTCTCTCCTTTATTTGAACTATATCCATCCTCTCATCGATCCTCTTGAAAGTACAGTACAAAATCTCCATTTTTTCTGTCAGAATTTCAACGAGAATTCGATTCTCGATTTTCTTGCAACCGAGACCAGCACCGTGCTTTCTTTCACGCATCATCGTCTCTATTCCCGATCATGGTGAACAAAGTTCATTACGTTCCCGGTGCCTGAATCAAGCGGATTGCGTTTCGACCAGCGACGCCTCGATTTTCGGCTGCGATCGACCGTGAAAAATTAGTAAACGGACAGTAGGCGCGCAATTTTCCGGCCAGCCGGGTTTCCAGGCCGAGAACACACAGGCGTGCGGGCAGAAATGAAATTACCGGCTCGCTCGCTTCGAGGTATCGAACTTTCGGCTGCGAAGGCGCCGAGAAAACTTGCACCCAGCCGATTAGACCCGGCAAGTTGCCCCGTTATATATTACTCGTGATAAAAACTCGCCTTAACGATTCTCGGACGTGATGGCGCTCGCCTGTTGTGCATTTTCGCGCGGATGCCAGTCGGAGCTGACTTGCTTTCCTCTCGTAATATGCGAGCGTGTTTTTGCGTGGTAGAAAGTCGCGGAATTTCTTCCTTCCATCGTTTATTTATCTCGGAGAAGTTGGAAATTAAAAAAGAAAGAGACAGGGTAATAATTGTAAATTAGAATTTATCTTCTCGTATCGGTAGTATTCCGCGATTAATATATAACACGTGGAAAGGTGTAAGTTTTGAGATTGTATAGGTAAAATAAGAAACGATGCATTTAATGCAGATACGAGCCGTGGTGGCGCTAGTGAGTTAGGTGGAACTGCGTTTATAAGTTGGTTTTAAACGCTTACTCGCGAAAGAATAAAGTTTGACTGTGATTTTGATCGCGATTAATTCCGAATCATTCTTAATTTCGAATCGTTCTCATCGCAGACCTTAATTCCTTGCCATACCATTTAATTAAAGAATCCGGATCTAATTAATGCATCCGAATAGTCAAATCGGTGAAGATAGAGTGTCGGAATTTGAAACACGATATAAAGAAGATATGAAGAAGATAAAGAAGTGAAAGACAAAAAATAAATCTGATAAAGGGGTAACTTCAACTGAAAAGTGTGATTTTAATCGCGATTAATTTCGAATCGTTCTCATCGCAGACCTTAATTCCTTGTCATACCATTTAATTAAAAAATCCGGACCTAATTAATGCACCCGAATAGTCAAATCAGTGAAGATAGAGTGTCGGAACTTGAAACACGATATAAAGAAGATTTGTTCGCGTAGCTAACATGTTTCATAAATTTTCGTTTTCCGACAAAAAATACATCTAATAATTCGTGATTCGCACCTAACCTATTACGAGTCAGACTCGTGACAATCAGGTTTGGACCAAAATTCTCATCACTCGTCAGACTCGTCACAGTATGGAAAGAAATTAATTATAACGCTCACATTTAGTGTAATAATCCTGATTCTCTTCAGTATTCTCCGATAAATTTTCTAAACGACACTCCTAAGTGATCCAGTTATCTCTTAATCATCTTAAAACACTCGTAATTTAATCAACCACAGGATTAGCGCGATATTAACGTCACCTGACCCATCTTGACTCGACGTATACACAAGTCGGAAGAGGACTGGAGTTTTAATTCCATCCTCGATTCCAATTTCAATCTCGACGTCGATTAAAAAAAAAGAATCTCCCTTTCCGCTCTAACCAGAGACAAAGAAAGGCAACAAAGTCAGTGAAGAACAAAGACACGGGTCACAGACACGTGCCCGAGGCGAATTAAATCCGAAATTCCAAATGGATTCGAAAACCGCGTAACAGCAACCGCATTTCAACTGGAAATATTCGGGAATCGTATCGATAAGCGGAAACAAAGGGCAGAGGCTGGTTTGGGGCGAAGGAGAGGAAAGGAGGAAGGGCTTCCGGTTCGGGAGAA
>NIJG01000027.1:0-11177 GCA_002201625.1 Euglossa dilemma | reverse complement strand
TAAGCTAGAAAAGTCTGCTATTCGTAGAGAGAAAAGGCTAGAAATTTTGGGATCTTTGGTAGAGCGAAGATTTCATCGACGAGAGGATTCTATTGTAAAATATATCAATGGTATATTTCACTTAGACTCAAAACTAAGCTAGAAAAGACTGCTATTTGTAGAGAGAAAAGGCTAGAAATTTTGGGATCTTTGGTACAGCGAAGATTTCATCGATGCGAGGATTCTGTTGTAAAATATATCGATGGTATATTTTACTTAGACTCAAAACTAAGCTAGAAAAGTCTGCTATTCGTAGAGAGAAAAGGCTAGAAATTTTGGGATCTTTGGTAGAGCGAAGATTTCATCGACGAGAGGATTCTATTGTAAAATATATCAATGGTATATTTCACTTAGACTCAAAACTAAGCTAGAAAAGACTGCTATTTGTAGAGAGAAAAGGCTAGAAATTTTGGGATCTTTGGTACAGCGAAGATTTTATCGATGCGAGGATTCTGTTGTAAAATATATCGATGGTATATTTCACTTAGACTCAAAACTAAGCTAGAAAAGACTGCTATTCGTAGAGAGAAAAGGCTAGAAATTTTGGAATCTTTGGTAGAGCGAAGATTTCATCGATACGAAGACTCTGTTGTAAAATATGGTGGATCTGTTAGGTTCTGCAAGGATATAGTTCTCAAAGACAGCACGTGTTTTCACTTTTCGATTGTTTAGAATGAACTGTCTTCCACGGTTAGGTTTTATTCAAAAGACAAAAATACAAGATACCTCTAAAATAATCTAGCAACATACAGCACGAGATTAGAACTCTCCGACAGATTCAGAGTAGACACGTTCAATATCAATATGGTGTCGATTTAAATGGTGACATAGTCAGAGACTAGTAAATATATTTCACGTGTAGCGTTAATAAAGAGAAATTGCGATGAAGGTTGATAAAGTAGTATAAAGTATAGCGTCGATTTATTTTATAACGATAATATTAAACTTGTTGAATGAAGATCTGCCAAGCTGTTTCTTCCACTACGTTCCGACATCCTCGTTGAAGCGATGGCGCGTTAGCACTCCGCTTAGCCGGAACTGTAAATTAGAGAAGGCGAGGAAAATTCGGCGGGGCACCAGCGGAATAATGCATCGTCGAGGTTCAATTAAATTCGCCGGCTGTTTCTTCGTAACTCACGGCCAGAGAATTCTACGTGCCGTGGGATATGAATCGCAGTTTCCGGCGCGCACGCTTCCCTCGAGGCTGCTACCAACTCTCAGAGCCTTTCAGACCTTTCGCGTTCCTGCGAATCTCTTCGTTGCGTGCACGCGAATGTTTACCCGAAACGTCGTAAAAGCTGACGCGCGACGAACGGTGACGGGAGAGGAAGTGGATCGAATCAAAAATTCCTCACAAGTCCAGGAATTTTTCTCCTCGGTTGAAATTCCTCGGGAGATTTTTGAAGGATCGAGACACCGAGACTTCGCGGATTCGTCATGGATACAACGACTTTTTATTATATCATACGTAACTGTTGTTTATCGTAACGAGTGATAATTTTTAACGAAACTGGGTTCTGGAAATTTTGCATTACGCGAAAGGAGAAGTTTCCGAGAGGTCCAGGGATTTTAGATGAGATTTTTAAACGATCGAGATCCTGAGATTTTACGGATTCTGAGACTTCGTGGATCTTGAGATTTCATAAATCCTGAGACTTCACGGGTCCTGAGAATTCTCGAACCCTGAGAATTCACGAATCCTGAGAATTCACGAATCCTGAGACTCTGGGGATTCTGAGAATTCACGAATCCTGAGACTTCACGGACCCTAAGAATTCACGAATCCAGAGAATTAACTAATCTTGAGATTTCATGGATCCTGAGACTTCTCGGATTCTGAGAATTCATGGATCCTGAGACTTCACGGATCCTGAGACTTCACGGATCCTGAGAATTCTCGAACCCTGAGAATTCACGAACCTTGAGAATTCACGGATCCTGAGACTCTGGGGATTCTAGAAATTCACGGATCCTAAGAATTCACGAATCCAGAGAATTAACTAATCTTGAGATTTCATAGATCCTGAGACTTCTCGGATTTTGAGAATTCATGGATCCTGAGAATTCACGTATCCTGAGAATTCACAAACCCTGAGAAGTCACGACTCCTTAGAATTTACAAACCCTGAGACTTCACGAATCCTGAGAATTCACAAACCTTGGGAATTCACGAATCCTGAGAATTTACGAACCCTGAGACTTCACGAATCCTGAGAATTCACGAATCGATGGTAGACAGTTAATTCTTTAATTACACTTAACTTTCGTACAATATCGCGAAGTACTGGTTCACAGTCGAAAAGTCGATGAAACGTTGGAAATTCTCCTTCGTGACCTCGAGTCAACTCGGTCCGTACAAATCCCTAACACTCTAAATTCCGACCGCAGAGCAGAGGTGGTCCAAGACGCTAGCTGCGTACTTTCACGCGAAATTCCCGCTTCGAGAGGAGAAATTGTGTTCTCGGTTGAAAATCGGAAACCGCTTTGAAACGACGGTGACCGAGGCGAGGGAAGGATCGATCATCCGGATGGAAAGAAACGGAGCCGAAGAGCTCGGGCAATTGGTCAAGCGTTGGACGGGTATCATAGCAGAGAAGGATTCCCAGAAACTGTTCGGCTCGAATAAATATTGAAATGAGTTTCGTAAATGGCTCTGTTCTGTTCGCTTAAAGGAAACGCGGTGATGCAACGCCTACAACTTTCTAGCTGATCCCAGGCGAGCCGAGCTGGTCCTTGCGTGTAACGCATTTGCCAGACAGTCATGGCGGCTGTGACCACGACAAATCCACGCGATTTCCTTCCAAACACGCGAGTATCGTTCACCGTACTCTCTGTCTTTAACACTAGGTTTACGGACGTTTTTGAATACCTATCTTTATGGACACCGGTCAGATTTACGGGTAAAGAAAACTATGTATTTTCTTACAAAATAAGACTATGAGTTCAATTTAAAAACAATTATAATATTAACAAATTTAATACAAGTTGATTAAATCTATTAATATTGTATTATTGGAGTAATTCACCCGTCAACTTGACGGCTCCCGTAAATCTAGTGTTAATCGCGAGAGTAGAAAATGAGAATTTAAACAGAAAATTGAGATAAAAAATAGAGATAGAATCTCTGCTGAATCTCTGTGATTCTATATATGGTTCTTCGATGCGAGGGATATAATTGTGAATTTTCAAGATTCGTATTTATTTATTTACTTATTTCATCGTCTCTTGGACTAGAAGGGAATTTAATCAAAATATAAATAGGAATTAAAATAGGAATTAAATTCCTATATTCGTATTAAATTTTTCTCAGAAGAACACCGAGAGCACAATCTCTCTCAAAGTCTGTTAATCCTTCCGCAACGATGGCTATTTAAACCATTCTCCTCCGACCGATCGAAGTTTTTAAATTTATATGCCCCAATTTACAGTAACTTACTAAATTACCAGATAACCCAGATATCTTCGCCGATTCTCGGAAACAAGTGACGTGTGCGTAGAATCTCGATAATGGTTGAATCTTGTTTCATCTTTTAATCTAACGTAGGAAAACTGACGAATCGTTACTTTGTTTCTCTGATTCGTCATCCAAACGACCAATCTCACGGGAAAATAGTTCCTATCTTCAGATTTATCTCGAAAAAACAAAGAACATACGAACATTCATGAATCGTTGTTCCGTATCTCAACTTTTGTCCTAAGTTCTCTGATTCTCTATGGAAACACGAATTTATTTCAAAGTTGGCGGACAATTTTTGGACAACTTCGCAGACATCGCCTCGACCATCGAGAATCTTGAGTCGATCGCTTATTCTCGCGATATGCAATGATTCGTCATCCAAACGACCAATCTCACAGAAAAACAATTCCCATCTGCAGATTTATCTCGAAAAAACAAAGAACATAACAGCATTCGTGAATTGTTGTTCCGTATCTCAACTTCTGTCCTAAGTTCTTTGATTCTCTAAGGAAACACGAATTTATTTCAAAGTTGGCGGACAATTTTTCGACAACCTCGCAGACGATCGAGAATCTTGAGTCGATGGCTTATTCTCGCGATATGCAATGATTCGTCATCCAATCTCACTAAGGAATAGCTCCCATCTGCAAATCTATCTTTCGAAACAAAGAATATATGAACATTCGTGAATCGTTGTTCCGTATCTCAACTTCTGTCCTAAGTTCTTTGATTCTCTAAGGAAACACGAATTTATTTCAAAGTTGGCGGACAATTTTCCGACAACCTCGCAGACGATCGAGAATTTTGAGTCGATGGCTTATTCTCGCGATAGAGAAGCTCGAGGAGCCGTCAGCTTGCGATTTTGTTCGCGTACCCTAGCTGATCCTGGATCGCTATTCTCTTTATCCCGAGGCCGGGCGATGTCAGCGCCAAGACTCGCGGACGGATCGATCCCGTAGTAAGTTGGTTCGAGGATTTTGGAGATGGTCCAAACTTCCGGGACGAGCCTGTAGAATTTTAATTACGCCGGGACGCCGGTGGCCAGGGCCGGCAACAAAAGCCCGCCGCGTGTTCGGTACACACGGCTTCGCCTTTTTCTCGCCGTTCTACCCCTCTCTGTTATACTCCACCTCGCTATTTCACCCTCGCGCCAAATGGGTCGCGGCCTATTCGTCCTTCCGTTTCCTTTTCCAACGCCCGTCTCGCGTCACGGCTCTCAGAATTAATCGGGTTTACCCTAAGACTCCGTTCGTCAATCTTTCACGACGGATCACCGAAGAAACTACGGTAAAATTGGACGTGTTTCGCTGGGTTCAGTCTCACCGACTCTTTGCACTCCGAATTGCAGATGTCAAATTCTTTTCGGTCCACGCGGTTTGGTCAAAACGTAAGGGTATAACGATGAGAAGTAAAAATAGATGGTAAACGATGGGAGTATTTTTTGTGAATTCTAACCTTCGCGAGGTACGAAGAAAAGAGTGAAAAGGGACGCGAGGTGTGTTAACACTAGGTTTACGGGTTTTCTTTGTATACCTTTTTCTACGGACACCCGTCAGATTTTGGGTAAAGAAAACCACATATTTTCTTTAAAAAACAAACGATGAGTTTAAGTTGAAAACAATCGCAATATTAACAGATTTAATTTAAGTTAATTTAATTTAAATTTAAGTTAAGTTAATTTAAGTTAATTAAATCTGTTAATATCGTATAATTGAAGCAACCCATCCGTCAAATTGACGGATCCCGTAAATCTAGTGTTAATGTCTAGAGGAGAGTTGTAATTCCAAAAGAATTGTAGCGGCCACCGTTCTCACCTTCATTGCCAGATGAATTCCAAATTAAAGGATTCAAGGATTTTTCTCGCAAATAAAACCTACGATTCCTATATATACCACGCCTAGGTATTCCAATAGAAACGCGTCCCTTCCTTTTCCTTTCGTCCCTTAAATCGCAACAGTATCACCGAGGATACCTGGTTATTAGGGACCCCAATCTTCGTGGGAAGAACCTCTACAGGTGAATCCATCAAAACCGAAGAACAGAGTGTCACGATGCGTTGCAATGATAAAAATACGATAGAACACAATGGGTGTCTCATTTTGTGAATTCTAACTTTCGCGAAGTACGAAGAAAAGAGTAAAAAGGGAAACGAAGCGTGCTAATGTCTAGAGGAGAGCTGTAATCCCAAAAGGATCAAGAAATCCTGACGTATATCGTCGATTTACGATCTCGTTATATCTAATTTCCCTTTATACCTATCAAACGTATTCGAAAAGACACCTGATCCGATTTCTCTTCCTTTTTCTCCGTCGTTTTTCCCTCCCTTTTCAACGACTCGTGTTAGCGAGTCGCAGGGGAAGATCGGGAGCTGCTGATCGCACAGTTTCTCGGTTACATTGGCGTAACCGCTCCTCGACGACTGCTCGTCGAGTCTCTTTGTATCGGCGAGGACGGGATTCGTGCCGTTCAAGCGATTTTTATTAAACGACGCGGCTGAGAGAGTACATTGTTTGTCGCGAGCTGCCGCCACTCGGTCCCCTCTCGTGCCCCTCTCGTGCAGAGAGGCCGACCCTAGCCCCCACGGTGCCACGTAATTGCTGACTGCGAACTTGCCTAAGAAAAATTCCGACCGGCTTGCGAGACACGTGCAAATATTATTACCCATTACAAATATCGAGTCTACGATCGGAATTATCGCAGGAATGGGCAACGAAGAGATCGTCTTTTGACATAGGCAGAAGAAAATTCTTCGTTGGATTTCTAGGAGGACATCGCTGACGTCCAAGGACATTGAAGAGATTGAGATGTTTTTGGTCGCCAAGTGTCAGGACCGAAATTCAAACTTGGAAGTTCAACTCTAACCTGAAAAACGCGGCAACGAAGAAGGAACACTCGTATAAAACGACGATGGATGCGTCTCAACGACACTTATCGTTGACGAACCGAGAGAATAAAATCTGTGGCAGTACCGACGACATCCGGATCATTTCTCCCACTAAGGGAAACGGATTTACTCTGTTTCTACCATAGAGTTAGAATATGTGAGCTGATAAGGGTTGCTAGAGATTCGGCTTAATATTTTGCTCAGCGGACTTCAAATCAGCAACGCATAGTACTCTGAAATTTTTCATAGTACTCTCTTTCTACCGAACACATGACTCCCCATAATCACCGAACATTGCGACCAATAACAACAAAATGGAAACAAATATACTTACACATCGACACACTCGTACCTGACCATCTTTCGCTTCTCTAATTAATTCCACGTATTTTACGTTCTATTCGGTCGTTCTCCAAACACCTTTGCTTCCCTCGAACACATCCAGAAGCCATTTTACCCCTGGAATCGAACATATATTCTCTTTCTATTTAACACACGTTTTCTCTCGCTTTCCACGAATCTGTATAACTATCAAACATTGCGACCAATAACAACAAATTGGAAACAAATATACTTACACATCGACACACTCGTACCTGACCATATTTCACTTCTTTAATTAATTCCACGTATTTTACGTTCTATTCGGCCATTCTCCAAACACCCTTGCATCCCTCGAACACACCCAGAAGCCACCTCACCCCCGGAATCGAAGTTTCCACCCCCGACCTCGTCTGTTTCGAACACGAAACGAACGGAAAGAGACCGGACACCTTTTCCCACGATTCCCCATCCCAGTGCTCTGCCTCGTGATTTCCCTCCAAACACGATCGAAAACCGCGCGTTCAGCACCCCTATCTCCAGCCAGCTCGCCCTTTGTCCGTCGAGTCCCCAATTTTCGCCAAGGTAACCCCCGGAATCAGCGCGTGACCCGGGCTTTTATATTTGCTTAACATTAGATTGCTCCGCCCCGGCTATGTAGGTCGGCCCGCGTTTGTTCCGGGGTTCCCGGCTTCGGGAATTTACGATTAAGTGTCGCCGAATGGAATTTCGACGGAAACGTCGAAACAGTATGGCCGCGTGCACGACTTGCCGATAGCTCCGAGTCAAACGCGTACCCAGTCGTGATTGACCGCTGATTTATTCACTCGCTCGCGTTAACCTCCTTCCATTCGCATTATCTCCTTGTTTTTCATCCTCATACGCGAAACAAAACCGTCGCGAATCGCTCGGATCCGAGGAGGTTTTACGATTGGAGCTGTTTTGGGGTTTTTTGTTTGGAAAATCGTAGAAAATTCGTAGGTTTCGCGTTGCGGAGTTACACGAACGTGTATTTTGTCGCGATAAACCCTTTATTCCCCTTATTATTAAAGGAAATTCCAAATATCGCAAGATATTGCAAGAAAGTGGAAATTGGTCGAAAAAATCCATGAATGAATTTAATTACGGCTGTTTAGTTCCACCAGGAAACCGAAGTCTCTCGTGTTTCGACGCCTGTCGCAGCTGACGCGATAATTTATCGACCAGTTTTAACTTTCGGGTTTCGTTCCCGTGAAACACGTCGAAAAATTCGATCCACGACAATGAAATCACCTCTAACATCGCTGTTTCAATAGGTGAAACTCCGCTTGCTTGCGAGAAACACCGAGTTTTCCTCCATTTTCCTTTGTTCTCCACGCGAGTCGACGACACCTTCCGGGTTGCTACTCTCTGCTTTCTTTCGTTCCGCGAAAACACGGTATGAAATTGAGGAGAAAGGAGACGAAAATGGAATTGCTAGGTACCTTTTTGTTTCAATAGTCTTCGCGACGAAATTTTCTTATGGGAAACGCCGATTTTTCTTTTCATTCGCGTAGTTTTCTTACGTTTGTCAACTTTGTTCCATGGACGAATCGACGACAGCTTTTGGGATGCTATTCTCTGGTTTCTTTTGCTTCCAAGAAACACGGTGGAAAATTGAGGAGAAAATACGAGAAAAGTGGAATTGCCAGGAACCTTTTTGTTTCAGTAGTCTTCGCGATGAAATTTTCTTATGGAGAATGCCGATTTTCTCCCGAGGCGAGTGTTTTTCTACCATTTATCGCCAGCGTGCGAATCGACGACAACTTTGTCTAAGTTGCAACTGTTCTTGTTCTTCTGGTTCCAAGGGAGAAAGAGGAAAATTGAGAAAAAGATAGAAGAAAATGGAATCGCCACGAATACCCTGATTTTGGTAATTCTCGCGATGAAATTTGATTTTGGATAGCGTCAATTTAGCCTGGAATCGTTTATTTCCTTCTCATCGTGTCTTGGTTCTCCAAAGGTCTTCGTGATCTTCCAGGTCGCAATTTTCTCGTTCTTTCATTTCCAAGAGGAATACCGGGAACAGAGAGGCAGGTAAAGAAAGAAGAAAAATCGATCGAGAATATGAAATTTTCTTCTTGACAAAATTTTCTTACTACAAAGACCGATTCTTTCTCTTTCTGCGAATTGACTACACATCCTTCTTTCAACTCGGGATCTCTCGCGTTCTTTCGTTTCCAAGAATAATAAGAGAAAGAGAGGCAAATAAGAAGAGGAGAGAAGTGGAAGGAAAACCGGAAAATTTTTCACAGGATCCCTTTTCCACTCTTCGTTCCGCAGGCGGATCGACGACACCTTCCTCCGGAAACCATGCCGCGTTCTTCGAGTGGAACGAGACAAAGGTAGACAGAGAAGGAGAGGAGAAAAATGGCGGAGAGGAGAAACGGAAGAGAGACTTACTTAAAACGCGGCGCGTAAATAGAGCGGATAAAGGAGGTCGAGTTGCAATGGGGCTGAAAATTTGTAAAGACGAGGAAAGGGTTCTCTTTCGAGTTAATGAAGGGTAGCCTGGGCAAGGAGGTTGAAAGTTAATTAAGAAGAGCCCGGAAGAAACGATTATTTTCTTCTCTTTTATTTATTTTTTCCTTCTTTTTTTTTACCGTTCCCTCTGCCCTTCCTCGCGATCGTGCCTCGCTTTGCGGGCTAGAGTTTGTTTCGTGCTTCCTCTCCTCGCGTATGAACGCAGTTGAAACGTAAGGACGATTTGTTTCGCGGTTTGTTAAAGCAGATTTATTCTCATGCGCGTTGTCGGCAGAGGTATTCACCGGGTTTCAATGAAAATATTTCAAGTCCCAGCCAAGGAGAATTTTCGCTGATTCTCACTGATTCAACTGGTCGTACCAACGTAGATCTCCAGATTAGATAGAGAGAGAGAAAAGGAAAGAGATCGGTTAATAACACTGTTCAATAAATTTTACAATTAATTGGTTATCTTTTATAGCATTCGTCTCCCTGAATACGAATCCGTAAACGAAATTTCTCTGTAACCATCAGTTCTCGAAGAATCTGAGTTTTTCGAAAAACGCGCGATTTGCTGCCTAACGATGTATCGAAATATCGTCGACTTTATAGGAGAAAGTCTTCAAGTTCCTATTTTTCTGTAAAATCGTCGAGTACAAAGGGTTGGAAGCGTCAAGGGCTGCTGGTAGCAAAATTGAAATATAATTCGGACCGCAAAGTGTTAAATAGAGGACCAACCGTTCCTCTATCTCCTCGATTTTCAACCCACGAACGAAATCGAACTTCGTTCCCAGAGCTTCCGTAATCGGCGGCGGAGGGTCGAAAAATCGGTATCTATTTTAAAAAGTCTCGTCGACTTTATGGGAGAAAATCTTCAAGTTTCTATTTTTCTATAATGAAAGGATCCTCAAATCTTTAAGTTCCTATTTTCCTATAACGAAGAGATCGTCAAATCTTTAAGTTCCTATTTTCCAAAGATGAAAAGATTGTCGAGTGCAAAAGATTTAGAATCGTCAAGGGTTGCTGGTAACAAAATAGAAATATAATTCGGACCGCAAAGGGTTAAATAGAAGACCAAGGGTTCCTCTATCTCCTCGATTTTCAACCCACGAACGAAATCGAACTTCGTTCCCAGAGCTTCCGTAATCGGCGGCGGAGGGTCGAAAAATCGGTATCTGTCCTTGGAATCCTCCGCTTCCGGCGGAGGAGCGATCGAGCATTCGGAGAAATATTATTCGGCGAGGCAAGCGAGCGGGATCATTAGCGAGGAATTTATCGTGTCGTCGGAGGGAAATCGACCGTCCAAACACGAGGAATCGATATTCCATTAGCGAGGATCGCTGGCTGGCCGGAGAGAGGGACGATAAGAGGGCAACTATGGCGAACGGGAGTCGCTTTGAAGATGGAAGATAGGGGAACGTCTGGAAAATGAATCTCGCGAGTGGAAGTGGCATCTATCTAGATGTTTCGAAATTTCATTAACCCTCTCGTTGCTGCGCCTCCTCCTCGTCGGTTCTCCGCTTTGCTTTTTTTTATCCTATAGCCTCGAGTGCCATTTTTAATTTCTTCGGCTTCCGGTATTTCTTTCCTCGTCGGGTTATTTACCCTGGATACCAAAAGGTGGATATATATTTGCCAATGGAGAATCCCTCTGGTTAATTTACGTTCATCCGGAAAACCAGCGGGTTTAGACTCCTTGTTTTTCCCGCTGCTTTTAACGAAATTGACGGGAATATTTTTCGATACAGAAATGCAGTTTGTATATTCGAATTTAGTTCGGTTTTTTATTTAATTATCGTTTTTAGGAAGATTGGTAGTGATTCTTATCGATGTTGAATAATTTAATATTATTCTGTAATCGGTAGTTTGTGATTAGCAATTTTAATTAGATATTCAAAGACAGACACAAAATGTCTGTGGTTATAGGACCAAAATTACCTATACGTGCAATATGGACGCACGATATTTATATTAAATATCGTGTACGGATATATA
>NIJG01000026.1:1380421-1391147 GCA_002201625.1 Euglossa dilemma | reverse complement strand
TTTGCCTCTTTATTATTCTTTCCCTTATTTTCGTCACAAAAATCCTAGCTTAAGGAAATATAAAAAATTCAGTCGTTATAAAACATTCATGATAATTTACTATATTCGAAGATATTTCATATTTCACAATATGTGATATAATTTATTATTAAAAAAGCAATAATAGCCAATAGGAAATTTGTATCTTAACCAATTATTTTCATACTCGATAACTGTCTGTCAGAATTTCCGCTAATTTTTGAATGCAATTTATATACTGTTTTTCCGCTACGTCACCAGAGTGTACATAACGTTGTTTCTTTTCCGTTTTAGGTATCATATTAGTTATCCTAAAACAATTATATAATACTAAAATAATACTAAAAGTCTTCTTGATGTCAAAAAACGTTTAATTTCTGAAAAGTTTCATAGAATGAAATAAAAATTAATACGAGTATAGGACTTACAAATTTGTAAAATCCTCTTCGATCCTGCAAATAACTAGAGGTGCGTAGAGCTCTATCTCGATTACTATGATTGTAGGTTCTCCTTCTTCTGTAGTTATTGCTATATTCGGTGTTGTTTCAACTTCAGATATAGTCGATTGTGTATTCTAAAATTAAAGTATAATTATATTTTCTATTAGAAATTAATTTAATTGATTAATAAAATTAATAATGTAGTTTTATTTAACACTAAGTAAGACATATCTGATCTTCTTTTTACATATGAAATATTATGCATACATGCATAGCTGTTTGTATTAAGAAAACAAAATAAAGGACTTGTAAAAATATTTGTTTATCATTATTATTTTATATTTTCACTGAGAAAAGATCCATGATTTATTTCGGTACTTGTTTATAATAACCTTATACATTTTACCTTTGACGTTTTAGTCTTTTTATCTTTTTCCTTTGCTTCTTTGCGATGTGACTCCAAAACAAAGATATTTTTCTCGATACCTAATTTTTCGGATACGTCTTGCGGATTGTATTTATATAATTGTCCCACAATTCGACAACGACTTCCTGTATAAAGAATTTTTCATACGTAAAATATTCATAATAAAATGTTTATATATTGCAAAAATGGTGGAACTTACTTCCTGGAAAAAGAAGTTCCGAAACATCGATATAACACTGATATAATTGTACAGATGATGAACCGCCTTTGAATTTTGTTGGCGAACCTTTTTCTGTTACTTCAAATTGGAAGGGCCAAAATTTATGTCTGTAAAACAGTTATTTATGATTAATATCTCTTAACGTACATATATATTATAATAAAAATTATGTTGTAAAGTTTAATTAAACATCTATCATTATAAGACGTAATTATAAAATATATAGTTAATTCTTATTTCGTATTATTGCTAAAATTATAATCTATCAAAATTATAAGGAATATTAAAATATTTATACTTCCTGATATGATCTTTCATTGCTTCGATTCCGTCACTCCATAATATACATCGATTTACGGAATTCCATTCTATTCGTGGCATATCTTCACACATCTTAGTCTGGAAGATCAATAGTAACGATAATTAATAAATAATCCAACTAATATTTTGTAAAATTGTGTAATTTTCATTTTTGAATACCGCCAAATCAAACTGTTCCCTAAATTCGTTTCTCACTCCCATAAAATCACAGTCCAATTTGTATTTCGATAATTGAGATCGATTTTGAATATGACGTAAACTGTTCCATCGTTTCGTTCTTTCGATATCTCGATATTTCGTCCAAATACCATGGTTGAAAATTATATTTTCAGGAACCTAATGTGAAATAATGATTTTTAGAGGTTACCAATTAATCCTTTCAGATCTACTAAGTTAAACAATCGTAATAAATATTTTAAAAATACGCTCTTTTTGTATTCGATATTCTTATAAATATATCTGTCATATCGTACAACGGTTCTTCGTTTGAATCTCTTATAAAATTAATTGTTTTACCATGAAAATACCTCGTTATCGGTATATGCTATTGTGCCAGCTTTGTAATGAGAATCCTCAGTGAAATTTTTTGGGATGTTGTATATACTTTCGATAGTTATATTGAGATAGTTCACCGTTTCATCTGGTTGAAGGATCGGTGTTTCATCTTGACAAACTATTACCGTCAAACGAGGAAGATTTTGCCACGAAACTAACGTATCATCGAAAGCAAAGTTAGGAGTTTCTAAAATTAACTTCTCGGTGAAATTTCTTTCCCCTGGAATATTTTAATCTTGAAATTTTGAAGTTACCGAATTGCTCGATTGTTAAATTACTGAATTGGAGACATTTTTACGAGAGATTTTGAAATTTCGAAATTATATTCAATGATAAGGGACAAACAGTAAAAGAAAAAAAGTTTCTAGAATATGGAAAAAAGTAATTTGCAATTTATAAATTATAAGATTATGATAAAATTATTTGAATTACCTAGTATTATTGGCATTAAATCAAGATTACAAATCCCTACTAATTTCGATGTGGTAGGTGTTATAGATTTTGTACTAAATATCGACTTCTTCTTTATTTCGTTTGAAGTTGTAGTCTGCGTTTCCTCAGTTTCAATGGTTTGGGTTCCTTTTACTATAATAGATTATGTTATTATAACAATAAGTTTATTGTAATTATATTGCAGTATAAAAGGCTGATATAAATTGATTTATACTTAGTAAAGGTACTGATACAATCGAATTGAGACTCTCTTTGCTCTTCAATACAATTGGCAACTTAACAGTCAAATCGATAATGTTAGTCGATAATTCTTCCTCGAAATTTGGTTTGATTAATATTTGATCACTTTCTCCCAATACAATGCCATTATGTTCCACTGTGAATGATACGTTTACATTCTCCTTTCTTATCTAAATTTTCAAATAATATATGAGGGTAAAAATTTTTAGGTAAAAAAGTAATTATTTCATATTCCTTAATTTTTAATTCACATTATTTTTTTTCCATCTTCTCTTCCATTATGTTTAACAGCAGGCGTTCTACAAAAATATATTTTGCGATGAAACTTACGACATTTTCAATGGAGTGTACAATTATTTCAATATTTTTCTCGTTTATCGAATTTTGCCATTTTGTCCAGTCTTCCATTTTTGGAAAAATTGTTTCTAAATTTGATATTTTAATCATTAATGTCAGACTCACTTCGATTCAATGTTTCAGCTGTTCTACAAACAAAAACAAAAAACATATGCTTCATCAAATTTACGTAATTCTAAAAATGATTGGGAGTATAATATTGATTTTTATTATTTGACATTATGTATGTTTATTCGTAATATATATGTACATACGAAACTATACAATAATTCAAAAGTATTTTCAGTAACTACAAAAATAAATAAGTGATATACCTAGACAATAAGATCCAAAAGTATATCGTATATTGAATAAATAAAAACAATAGTTTGATATTTTAATGATACGATAATTTTATATTAAATTTGAACAAATGTCTGAATAACAAAATTTTAGAATATTTCAGAATGAATAATACATATTTTTATAATTATTGTAAAATTTTTATTATAATTCTTAACATAATATAATACTTTTTATTATGATGTAAATTGATATATTTCAATTGTTTGATGTAAATAATATTTATAACATTGTTCTTTGGATAAATTACATTGAATTTCGTAGTATTTGAAATGGAATCATTGCCACCAGCAATGTATTCCTTTCTATAATGAAATTTTTTTCATAATTTTCTTCCTGCAACTCCTTGTAGAAGAGTTGGTGAAGTAAAGGAAAGCGAAGCTTTCTTAAATTCCTAAGAATTACAAACTTTTCTTTTTAAAGTTATGGCATTTACAACTAATCTTTGGTAAAACTTAATAATGTTACTTCACGCGTATCACATTTTATTTTATTAACAGTTGCGTATAATGACAAGTGTTTGTTTGATTAAAGATACATGTAAATATCCGGGATTTTTAAATAAACCTTTTTTTCTCATTTCATAACTCATCTAATTACTTCTGTATTTTTAAAATTCATATTCAATACCTACTGAACTATAACAAAAGTTTTTAGTTTCCTAAGGCACAACATTTCAAATACA
The DNA here is from genome assembly GCA_002201625.1 of Euglossa dilemma. Taxonomy (NCBI): domain Eukaryota; kingdom Metazoa; phylum Arthropoda; class Insecta; order Hymenoptera; family Apidae; genus Euglossa; species Euglossa dilemma. The sequence continues at coordinate 1,387,089 of NIJG01000026.1, read as the reverse complement.
AGTATTACTGAAAGCAAACTTTGTCTGACTGGAACAAATTTTTTACTATGATGAAATCATTAAGATACTCATTAACCAATAAAATATTCAGATTAGAATTACAGTAATATGAAATTTTTCCATATTTAAAAAGATTATTTAAAGATTATTTTAAATAATTTTATTATGTTTCTTTTTCCGCCATAGCTATGTTTACATTTTATAATTGAGCACGGATTATTTGCATAATGTGGATTTAATGTGTTTGAAATTTATCTAGCTATTTAGTTAATTTGGAACTTTTTTAAAGGGAACAACTGCAAATTATCCATTAAATTTAGGACATTTGACATATTGAAAATCTTTCTAAATATTATCAGAAAGCATCATATATAGATAGTTACCTTAGTTACGAATAATATCTTAAAAATCTACATTATGCAAATAAGTTTCTCTTTGTTTTCTAAGTACGTTAGTACAATGGTATAAAAAAGAAATGTACGGATGTACATCGTTGTATCAAAATGTTTGAAATGTTCAAATCAGTCGACTAGCAAAACAATCATGCTTTCTCTTCTCTTCCATAGCTGAATTCGTGCGATTAAATATCGGGGAAGAAAACACGTATTCGTATATGGAGGAAAAAATATATGTAATGTGAAAACATTTCTTTCATAACCTACGTGAGATTCTATAATTTTTCCTCGTGCACGAAGATCATATCGAACACGCCATTGAAACTCGATTTAACAGCTTCAGTTTTACTTTTTGCAAGAAGCAATTTCGTTGGATAGACAAGATCCAGATGGCGAAGCGACGTGTAAGATTACACGATGAATTGTTTAACTAGAGAGTTTTTAACGTTTTATCGATGTGTCTCAAAGTTGTTTCTGGTACAGCGTCTGTTAAAGCCTTTCGAAATCCTTCACAGTGTGTAAGACGTCTGAACATTTTTTTTGCTTGATTTCTATAAAATTATAATTTATAAAATTATCAATTAATTATATTCATCGAATATGAAAATTTAAAATATTTTACCTAGCATCCAAATTTCCATCGATCAATAACCTTGCACCTGTAGAAAGTAATTTATCCTTCACGTCCTTCGGCAAAATTAGAGTATGTTCCGGTCCTATCCGATCGACAATAGAAGCTAATAGTCTAGCCGTAGCAGCTCTTACGATAGCATTTTGATGACTAAATAAACAATATAAACAATTTTTATTATCTAATCAATTTCAATTTATCAGTTATTAAATATAAAAGATTTTGAATAATTAGTAGAGTACAAGAAAATAGGAGCATTGTTTCCTCCTTTATAAACTATCCCATTTTATATTTGCCATATATAAATGGTGAAATGTATTTATATGTATTATAAACGAGTTTAAAAATGAAGAAAAGGGTTTATGTATATATCGTATACACTACAATTACATTTAAAATAAAATACTACAATTTACATTCAAAATAAAATACTACAATTTACATTCAAAATAAACAGTTTACCTTGCACCATGTTGTACAATGACAGTAATTGTTTTATGTGGTGGGAGATGTTCTATCATTCGGTCTAAGGCTGCATTACTGTCTGCTCGAAGAAATCGATTGGTATCTGCTGTTCTGTGGAGCAATGGCCCGACTATGTCATCAAAATCCTATTAACGATATATATTTTTATTATCGAATATTAGAATTAAGTGTTACGATTAAATTAGATATAAATTAAAGTAGTATAAGTAAACGTTACGATAATTTACCTGATCTATGCCACGAATTTGTGAGCTGAAAATGTCACTAGCAGCCAAGCACGCGGTTCGCGCTACTTGTGATCGAAGACTTTTTATTTGACGACCCAATAATCGACTTATCGTCGCTGTGGCGCACCCATCTAAATATTCTGGTTGCTGCTTTGCAATCTGGGACAATGTTTTCAATCCTTTCATAATAATTTCCCTGAAAAAATAAAAAATTAAATACAGCATTTACCACTTTATCATATAGTAGAAATATAATAATAATTTCATTTAACGATTTTAATGATTTACCAGTCTTTATTCTCTAGTTGAGCAAAGCATTGTTGTACTATCGGTTTTGCTTTTTCTGATTTCTCTGAATTTCCTTTGCTTCGACATCTTCCTGTGACACGGGGAACTCTGGAAGGCTTTCGTTTGGTTGTAGTGAGTGGTTCCACAGTCTGAGTCTAGATATAGGAATTATCCAACGTAAAAATAAATTTTTCATAAGATTTACAAATTTTCAAAATAAATAAAGAAACGTTTTTAAACGACGAGTATTAATTACAATCGAAATAAAGGATAAAATGTTTAAAATAATAGCTTTTTTCATCTATTTATATTACCTCGATTTTTAAAATTCCTGGCTCTGTGTTTGTTTCACTAGAACTATCTCTACTTTGTCCATCTTCCACGTTATTGTCTCCACTAGGCTCATTAACAAACTAAAGAAAAGAATTTTAATTCAGATAAAAAATATGAAAAATCTCGTTCAAGTATTTATTCATATCGTAGTAACTTACTCTGGATGCATTATCATTTTCTGTTGATTGGATGGTAGTTTCTAAATGTTTTTCACCATAATTGGAAACCTCAGTGGACGAATGAGGTCTAGAAGCAATAATGATAGCTGGCGACTCTTCCGATTTCGATCCTCTGCGAGATTGATTCGTTTCTTCCGATTGAATGGAATCGCAAGGTGCAATAGGAGAAACAGTTTTTTCCTCGCTTGACTCAACCGACTCTTGGTCTTCTAGTTCAAAACTCTGTAAGGAAATATGAAATAAATAAAATTGTATTTTATATGAAATATATATGAAATAACATAATATATAAATATATATATGAAAAAACAAATTTTGCAATGTTTATTAAACTGTGCGAAATTATCTTCTATTCTTTCTTCTTTTAAAAAAACAGAACTGTCTGAATAATTTTCATTTGTAATTTTATTAACTAACCAATTTATGTGGGCTACTTCGAGAATTACATCTAGACGATTTCGATGCCTCTAAGTCAATAGAACTTCTACTTGGCGATTGATTAGATATTTTAGGACTGGTGGACCCTCTTGAAAATGGAGTTTCTGCATTTGCAAAGTCCGAATGCAGAATATCACTGGACGTTTGTAATTTCTCGTCCGTCAACGCTCGTTCAGTAGCCAAAACAGATACAACGGACCTTTCTTGCACATTTGACATCTCGTCTGATCTCCCGTTTTCGTCAGACGTGCTGAACTCGCTTTCATTTTGATTTTCCTCGAGATATTCGACATATTCTGAGTTTCTGAAATTCTGAGACTTTAATTCTTCTTCGCTGCTCCAGTTCTTCGATCCATCGTCATCGATCGACGTTGCTTCCATTTCAGTTTCACCTTTTGGATCCATCGAAATCTGAAATAGAAATTTCTACATTTCAGTTTTTCACGTTTCCATTCGATCTTCGTATATAAAGAGCTTGTACATATTGAAATTTGTTTCGTGAAATTAGGAAATATTTAGAGATCAAGATTTTTGTATATTTTTTTAATTAAGGATTCCTATTTTAGTAAAAAAATATTCTTTAACGTTATTACAGTTGCAAAGACAAATATTTTCCGCGAGATATCTTTGAAGCAAATATTTACAATAAAGTCGACCGTATCTTGATGAGGAGGACTCGATTGACCGGTGATAATATCAAACGCAGCGTCCACATTTTGTCTTCCGGAAGTAGATGACTCGGAATCGCTGTCATCTTGCGTATCCTGCACATCTCGTTCAATATCCTCTTGATAGTTATTTTCTAATGCATCTGACGATGAAAATTCTTGATCTTCCACTTGAAACGGTATAATAATCAATTTTAATGATAAATTTCAAAATTTAAATACGGTTTTATTATCAAATTTGAATAAATAAAAAGAGAATAACTCGCTGTTAAAATATTTGTTGAAAAAGAAAAGAGAATATCAAACTAAAGCGAATTCGTTATTATTTTTATCTGACAAACTGATATAAGATTTATTTAAGATATTTCGTAAGACATAAAAGAAATTACCTTGCTAGTTATATATTCTTATTCCGTCTATCAGATATTATAGCCCTATAAATTCCTAAAGCCAGTTCGTTTATCAGATTTCCGGTATGTAAGAGTCTCTACCCGCCAAAATCGATACGCTAATATCTGTACTTATGCGAACGAACGAAGTCACGACAAAGTTAAACAAAAAGTGCGATAGAAAAAAAAGGTCGTGTAGCTCGGTAAACTAAAAAAAAAAAACTAAGATTTACTATTCAGCAGATCTTTATCAAGAATAGTTAACACATTTCTATATACATAAATATCATAAATTCGATCTAGATTACGCGTGCTTGATTATTTTCGAGTAGAATGTTATTTTACAATTATAATAAGAGTCCGAATATGCTTTGAATTAAGATAATTTTTTTTTCCGTTATTTTAATAAATTGTTAGCTTAGTTTAAATGTTAGTATCGGTTTAAATGTTACGAGGAAAATATTGATTGTATACTGGTCTAAGCTTTACACGTTCGTCCGAGGTTAAGAACCTCGCGTTCCAGTTCATGGACTTTCGATCGTTCTAGTAGGTCCCACAGGTTATTTCATATCACTTTTAACCATTAAAAGTTTGCTCGAATGTTTCAACGATCTTTCTAATCCGTAGTTTGCGTTGTAATCATTGTGTCATTGCAAGAAAGTGCTGACCTTAGATTTTTCATGAATGAAATATACGTGCATATACGTTTTCAAGATGTTCATTACATATTCTTATCTTATTTTTAATTTAACAAATTTTTTATTTTCTAATTACCTTCCTTTCGATGTTTTAATACTTTATTTCTTTTTTTTTCTTCTTTATTTAGTTAAGAACAAGAAAAATTTTATCTCTCTCTTAGACTTTGAAAAATTATTGTAAAACACGAATTTCTTCGACAAGAAACTTAGTTGTTATATTTAAAGAGAATAATAAAAGGAGAGAAATTAAATTATGACGAAGAAAAAGAAAAATAATCATCGAAATAAATATTTTAAAAAGCTAGGATAAATTATTTATAACTTGATTAATTATTTATAAATACCTTCGTATTGTGCTTCGATTGGATCTGTTTTCTCTCCGAAATTATCGTCTGGTAGAAAATGATGTTTATTTTTTTCATTATACTCTTCTTCGTTCACTGCTTTGTCGCTGGAAGGAAAATTTTAATAATGAAGATTTAAATACACGATTTCCTGCTTTTTCCTTCATAAAACGAGAATATGAGAACAAAAAAACTGTATCGATTATCTCTACGTTATATTTGCAAATTACATTACACACTTTCCTTAATGTATATGAAGAATGCAAACAGCAGGTAACATTGTGTACGAAAGGGACATATAATTTTATTTAATTTTACATGATAGTTTATATGAAAAGTTTCACAATTATAAAGCAAAAAAAAAAATAATTATACACATAATAGTTTTCTCCTAGTTCCACAACGAATATGTCTGATAATAAATTTTGCTTATTGAATTACGAGAACTATTGGTGTATAACGGGTTGCTCATTAATAGGAGTCTAAAACTTGGATTTTCTACTTTTTATTATTGACAAATAAAATAAGATTAAAGGTATATTTGCTCTATAAAATTTCTTTCTTTCATATTTAATTCATCTGTAATTCTAAAACACTTTTTAATTTTATAATTAATTCACGTATTCCAAGCATTAAAGAACTACCTATTTATGGTTATATTCAACTTGATTTAAACAGTTATACGTCATATTTAAAAGTTTGAATTATTATAAAATATAAAAGTTTAAACAGTTTAAAATTATTTTTCGTATTTTAATGTTCGAACTATATATTATATTCCGAATTGAATATTCGTCGTATAATTTTGTTAACCGATGTATTAAATCAAGAATTTTGATTATTTTAAATATCACAAAATTCGAAAACATACATCGTGTCATTGGTTGAATTCAACCTGAAAGGGATCACAGGTGTGGTGTTAACAGTGGTGATAACGGTCGAAATAGAATCTTCCTCTTCTCTGGCGACATCCACTGGTTGCCTGCACCGAAAAGCACAGGGGCAGTATCGAAGAACAGTGTTTGCGATTTTATACTCCTTTCTCCGCGGATTCCTAGCCTCTTCGTTGTAGTTCTGATCCTTTTCAATCGAATTTGGCTCTCCATTTTTTAAGACTATAGTTTTGTCCGCTTCTTTGCCCTCTTCCGGCCAAGTGCAGTACTTAAAAATCATTTCGATCGATTGCGATCAATAGTCCTTGTCATGTTAATGCCACAGTTCACACAGTGTATCGAAGTTATCATTCTTTTCGTATCACCATTTTCACAAGGCACATCCTATTCCTCGTTTTTCACACGTTCGCTTATATTTGGATTGTACACTTCGGATTATACGCATTTAATCGAACGTATATACTTTTGGTACGATTATACAGGAAAATTTAGGTTAGCTTTCGAATTTTTGAAAATTTGCATATCGTTTAATTACTTTTTAATTTCACGCGATGGTCTGGGTTACATAAATGTTTACAATTTTGCGACGATAGAAAAACTTTTTTAATTAATTGTATCATTTGTACGATTATGTGTCACTTTTTTTAAATCTTTTCTGGTAATCGAATTTTCTTGTTTGTATTTTGTAATTATTTTTGC
>NIJG01000026.1:1363756-1378593 GCA_002201625.1 Euglossa dilemma | reverse complement strand
AAATTATGATCTTCATTATTAGTTAGGGTATAAGTTAATTGATCTAAAATGTCTAATTCGGAGATTCGTAATTGTAATTTTCTAATAGTTACTTTTTCGTTTAGAATATGATCGAGAGACCCAAATTACAATATGATTCGCGAAAATTTCTACTCGACGAGTTTAAATTATTACGTCAATAACATTCCATTCGAATTATTCAAATTTACCCTCATGGAATGTTCGTAAATCAATTATACAGAATATCATTACTTATTAAATAATAAACATTCGATTAAAATTGTCGCAATTTTTTAAAATGAAAATTGACGCACACGAATAATTGATTTAAAAAAATTGCAAATTTTTTTTATCGAAATGCTGTTTGCAAATGTCACCGATTTAAAAGTTTATAGCCTTTGCTTTTCAGTCAAATATAACTGACCTAGAAAATCTAGAGAGCGTCATAAAAATAAGGTTCTGAGTCATGCTCAATTTAATATGAAATGAAATCGATCAAGTAAATAGAATAGATTCATTCTGATACCAGAAATTCAATGGCCATGTAAACTCCGCTCTTGAAAAGTCATTTGTCGTGTTCTTAGAAACGGTATTAAGACTCTGATGCTACGTTATGAGGTAAGATTGTAAAATCGCGGAAACTCTGTATTTGTTGCCTTCCCAGAATTACAGTTAAAAAAGGTTGCACAATGCTCCTGGTGTTACAATACCAATTGCACGTTGACATGCATGTGTGTATAGGAACGGTAATTTTCTGAGCGAGCAATAGCAAAGCAAAGTGACTAGAAAATCGTCGAAAATGCGAGGCTACCGATAACATCATCCTAACATTGGATCATAAACCGAGTTACAGCGAGACTGCAGGATCATTATAGTCAGATTATCGGGTTTACTTTGTATTATCACGGTCCATTCTTTCTTTTAATAATAGTACAGATAAAAAAGTGGCAAGTACACAAAATAATCGATACTAAAACAATCGTGATCTGATAGGCACAGTAAAAGTTTGTTTTATCCTGATAGATTAGAATCTTAATTACTTTATATTCATTTCAAATGCAAAGATTGTTATTTAACGAATGATTTCATAAATATTATTCATTAGAATGTGCATGTTATAATAAATTGTTTTTATTATAACATTGGAATTTAGTAACTCGAGCTTGTATTTAATAATATTAGTAGTATATCCGTTATTACTTAATGTAATTTTTGAATAACTGTAATTAGACCTAACTATGCAAAAATAACTAAAAATTTACTAGGGAACGTTATTATTTGCATTATTATTATAATTGTTTGATTATTTGTGGTCTGAAATTATCCACGATTATCTGCAACTAATTGCACCACTTAGAAATATCACTGACTATTCTGATTAAAATTGGTTAACCACAACTGTCTGCGGCTGGTCTTACTAATGATGAACTTGAACTACTTGCGGTTGACCACAGTTATAAGACCACAATCCTTCGCGATTAGCTATGATTAGCTGCGGTTGTCTACAATTACTTTCGATAAACCTACAACTCTCTGTCACTTAATAGGATCATTTACGGATATTCGTGATTTTTTTCTGCCCACATTTACCTGCGATTACCTGAGACGACATATACTTGATTTTACAAGTAATTAACAATAATTATTATCACATTATCATTATTATTACTTATGAATAACCATAATTCATTAATATCGCTCAGGAATATTTTCGATTATTTATTATCCGATACTCCTAAATAAAATTAATTTTATTTGTATGAAAAATGTATTAAAATTCCAAATATATATGCTTTACATATTTTCATCTTTTGTTACTTTATAACTACTTTTGTTAATTAATATATTTATTGATCGCTATAGTATTCAAATTGATTAGTTAAAAATATATTAATTCAACTCAATCAACTGTGCAATATATTAGTGAAAAAAGCTATTTAACAAATACTATACCTGAATAGATACTGTTTTTATTATCAGCAATTTATTATCAAAATTATGTAACGAATATTGTTTTGAAAAGGTGTCTTTAAAAAAGAAGAATTAGTAAAAGTATTACTTACATATCGTACATGGACAATGCATGAACTTCATTAGAAGCTGTTATTACGAATTGTTGGCGATGGTATAATTGGGATGGAGACAGAGAACGTAATCTTCTTCTGTATGGGGTTTCAGTATATATTGCAGGGAGATATTCACCAGTCTGAGCGTCCGATGACATTAATTCAACCTCATTGATTTTTTGAGCACCTACATCTTTTGTTTTACGATGAGATCTTACCTGCAATATAAGTATACCTGTAATATTCACTAATATTTTATATATATTTTATAACTAAATATTTCGGTACCAATTATAATACTTACTCGTGACATACTTTTATCGATATTTTCACTTCGATTAAAATCAATTTTATTATATGTATATGCTGCCGATGAAGATGTTTGCAAAGGTTGAAAAGAATTTTCATCCATAAAACGTCCTTCTCTATGTGACGGCGTACTGTACCTAGAAAATTGAAAAAAAAGTATTTAAATTTTCATGAATATAAATTTGCATATAATTAGTGTAAATTCAAATACTCCATTCAATACTATTCGAAAAATATTATTATTACATATTGTGCATAACAAATGTCTGTTGATTAATGTTTCTTGGCAATGCTGTTTGATGACTTTCTATAGAACTTGAACGAGCATATTTAGATTTGACATCGGATCTCCTGGAATATCGATCTCTTTCCATAAACTTTTGATAAGCTCTAGGGTTACTGTCAGAAAATTTTTTATTCGCGTTTTCTTCGATATACTGTAACATGAATAAAGTTTTTAATTATTTTTTAATTCCACACTGTACTTAATTATAATTTAATTATTCGTACATTAGAATCTATATCTTCGTTATTCTTCACCGACCGATAGTTATCGTAATGCATACTCGTACTATTTTCTTGATGATTTCTTCTTCTTTGATGATACATTGTTCCACAACTTCTATTAACCATTTATTAATTGTTTTCAATGTCTTTTCTTTATCTAAAGTATAACCTATTCAAAGCTATAGTATAGATATGCAAGGATTTTGAAGTTTCGATAATGTTGATTATAAACTACTTCATTTTTATTTCAGTTTATGTTATATAAAATCAGCTTCGAATGGATTGGTAAGTCTCGATAATTAAAATGTAATACCTAACGTTGTCTTGTTGAGCACTGCCGCGTTCTCCAGAGTTCTCTGTAGCGTCTCTCATTCTCCTCTTTAAATTAACATTTATTATCTCTGAATTCAGAGATTTATCCATTATAAAACTATGCCCACTTGTTTTTGATAAATAATCTCGAGGGTAGAGTACAGGAATTCTAGATTCTGTTTTATTGTTATTTTCCTAAGGTATATATATATTTCATTAATTCTTTGTTATAATTTTGTAATTGCAGTTATAATACATGAATTACAGTTTTACAGAAATTTACCCTCCTCTCAAAATTATTCTCAATAATGTTACGATAAGTTGCACTTTCCCTAGCAGTTCCCAGAATTTTTGCTTGATTTCGAGATCTTAATTCTGAACTGAAAGTTTCACCTGAAACGTAAGAAAAGCGATCAGTATACACCATTACAGATTATTTAATTAAAAGATATTGTACTCACCATTACGAATACCCGCGTTTGGGTTACGTTGCAAATTCAGTTCATCTTCGCATTGTATATCCTAAAATAACATATTTTTATACAATATATTTATATACGTTTCAATAAAATTACGTTATTTAATAATTCATTACTGTTATAAGAAAATAATACGTTATTATAAAAGATAAATATCATATGTAACAAAATAAATCATGTACATAATACAAATAATTCATTATACTATTAACGATTGCTATTATCGTTGTAAAGATCCAAATTTGTTTATAATTCTTAATTAACAACATTAACATACTAACCTGAAATATCTGTAACAAATGAGTGATATCAAAAGGGGACATAGTTTCAATTGATTATCACTTGAATCATTTATCGTACATCTATAAACGTCTTCTACACGAAATTAAAAATAACTCATTGCTACGAAAGAATTTTCTCATATCTATTTACTTGATAAACTAATAAAAAACAAGATGAATATATTTTCAATATACTGACTTGAATTCGTCCACAGACAATACGAAACAATTAATCGTTGATATAAATATTGCAAATCATGTTTTATATATGGATGTGTGACAAAAATATTTCGTTTCTTTATTTGCTAGTAGGTCATTCAGTGGAAAGGTAAAGGTATAAAATGGTAAAAGGATATGTTATTTATACACCATGATTTAAATTCGTGCAAGTGCAGTTCCAAAGTAAAATCATGATTTGCAACTTAACGCCGCTGATTTAATGTGATTATATTTTGCAAGCGGAGTTAACTTCCGAACACGCGAATAAACGTCAACATGAGCATAAAGCTTTTCTAGGTTTATGTTTTATTAATAAGCTCATTCAAATTTGTTAATAATAGAACTCGATACAATTCCTGTATTCGATGATAAACATAATTATGTTTATGTTTATCCTCGATGATAAACATAATTACGACTAAGAAAATTAGAATAATTTAATTGTTTTTCGTAAAAAAGCACATTCTACTTATATAAATGAAATTAATATAATTATAAATTTCTTATAATCATTTGCTATTTATATTAAAGTCTTACCTCGTTTTGTGTAGGAACTATTTGCCATACTATAGGTTGTTCGGATTTAGAACGCATACCAACGCCAAGTGCAACGAAATTTGGTCTTTCACCCCATAGATTTTCTCGACCGTTTGCATTCTCATTTCTGAAAGGTGTAAAATTTTTCATTAGTTAAGTAATATTTCACGATTTTTAATCTCATTTGAAAGGACTAATATCCATAATGATACGCAAGTATTCTAAAAAAAAAAAAGAAATGCAAGCAAACTTTTTACTAAAACGATAAATGAAACATAAAGGATATTAATTTTATTTTTATTGATTCAGGAAATTACCTTGCAAGTTTTTCCTTTTCTGATCTCGTTGCTATAACTTGGCCTTTGTTACGTCCGATACCTGGCGAAATTGAACCACTTCCGGCCACGATCCAATCGACATCAGGACCTACGTGAATGTAATTAAGTTGTAATATCCAATGTACACAAGTGAAATTATTTTGTATAGTTTCTATTAATAACAAAATTAATCATTCATCATTTGGCAAAATTATTATGTAATAACAAAGAGTAGGTGTCAATCTCTGTTATTAATTATATGAAAAGAGGAAGAAAAATATCTTTATGGAGACTCGTCAGATTTACAGGTAAAGAAAACTATGTATTTTCTTAAAAAATAAGACCATGAGTTTAATTTAAAAACAATTACGATATTACCAAATATAATATAAGTTGATTAAATCTATTAATATTGCATAATTGGAGGGGAGAAATTGACGGGTCCCGTAAATCTAGTGTTAACTAATAATTTTTAGAAACTAAAAATTAAAAGTAATAATAAGTAAAATTACCTGTAGCTATTTGCACGGTAGGTGAAATTTGCAAACCGTACATCACAAGACCATCTGCGGAGACCAAAGGCAAAGATTTTCGTGCTAGACGAGCTCTGATTGCAGACATCATTGCTTCTCCGTCAAGATGATCTTCTGACGCGCGTTTTCCTGCTGCTAATACTTCCTAAATGTACAGTTAATAATTATACATTAACATCTTTTTAATTATAAAATATGTTTCACTATATAATTAAAATACAAGCTAATTTCCATAAATCTGAGCTAATACAGCCAAAGTATCAAGTGCTGCCTGTCGTACTCTGCGTCGTTTATCTCTCACCATTTTAACAACTTTGTTAGCCACGGTTTCCACTTTGAATTCTGTACTTGGAAACGTTACCAGCGAGAAAATTAACAACTGTAGAGTATTTTCTCTAGTCTGTAACATTAGAAATGAATACAAAATTTTAAATTAAAAGTAATCGAAAAATAATTACTTTAGAAACTTATCATTATCTAAATATTTAAAAAATTCATAAATATCGAAGTTTGATATTTAGACAAATTTATAACGTATTTGCTTTAATACTTCTTCCTTTGTAGTTTATTATTAATATAATAAGAAGAAGAAAAAGAAAAGAAATGGTAATAAATCGAAAAAATCCAAGTAAAAATCTCAATTTAATAAAAACTTAAATTTCGATGAAAAGTACTGTAAAAATTGCCTGAAAAAATTACCTTTGCGTTTCTCGCACTTAAACATTGCGGTTGCAGAAGTTGTTCTAGAAGAAGAGCAGGTCTAAGTCTAAGCATTGTGATCCTGGCTAACTGAGCCGCACTTGGACCACCATGTCTCGCTAAACCCCATGCCAACTGTGGTAAACGTTTCTTCAAAGCCTCTTCGCTTACTCCAGCTACGACTACCTAGTACCAGAAAGTGATTAAAAATTTTTTCCCAAGGAAAAAAGTCAGAGAAATATTGACCTCGGAACAATACTCTCATTTCGTGACGTTTCTCCATAAGGTACGGAATTTATTGAAATTTTATTAAAATTTCTCAGTCCTGACGTGATGCTTTATGAAAAATGTCTGCGAATCTTGCACGTGAGAACTTTGTAGTTTAATTTACGTAAAACTCCATATTTATAAGCCGGTTTTAATTTTCAATAGTCGAGAAATTTTATTCTATCCCTTTTTTCTCTATCAATGTTCGGTATCCTATTAACGTCAGTTTGTACTTTTAAAATAGATTTCGCGAAACTCTGTGATGCTTTTTTATCAAACTGCATATGTTACCCCAGATTTACGTGACCAAGAAGGTAACGAGTAATCCGTGAAACATGTATTTTCTCGTGACCCGGGTGATATTTTAAGTTGTATCGACTTAAAAAAAATTCTCAACAATTTAGATCTGTACCTGACAAAAATTTCAACCTGTAACGTTATAACGTCATTATCTTTAATAGCATAGTTCTCGCAAGAATAGAAATTTTATGCTATGGAAGTAGTGGTACATAAAGAAATGTATATATTAATTGTATTACAATTAATTATATTATATTATATTTTTATGATGGTATAAAATCAACAATCGAAGAAATAGTTCGGGGTGTTATAATATGTTAACCCTTTGACTGCCATGTTGGTCATATATGACCGGCAACGGTTTCTCCCGTGACGCCACGGTGGTCATGGGTAACCGTAGCCTTTCAACTTTTTACAATTGTAAAAAACTAAATGAAAATCGAGAGTTAGCGTATTTGAATATGGCCGATGTATAGAAGATACATTGAAATAAAATGTGCCCTATCGAACGATTAAAATTTTTTATTAGAACAATAAAGAATAACAAAATGTTAGAATAAATCTTGCATCTAACGGTGCACTTTGTTAAAGCACTCCAAACATAAATGCGGCGCACCAATACAATCCGGACAATAAGTGGTCACCTTCTTGGTCTTATTTTTAGCAATTTTTCACCCAAATAGTTTGGAATTTTTTTTCTAACATTCCCTGCAAAATTTTCGTTCCAGGTACGCTCGTCCTTTTTTTTTTTGCAATTCGTGCCGTAATCTTCGTCGAACCGTTACTAAAGCGCCACGGTGGTCACCGGTGACCACCAGTAAGAGAAACGCTCCATTTGATAAAAATATTGCCATCTAACATCGATTCATTATTATTTTGCCGTTATATGCTTTGAATAATAAAAATAATTCCGTGGCGTCCTGGGCGAAAGATATGATTTCGGCGTGGCAGTCAAAGTGTTAAACAGAAAAGCAATACATAGGAATGAGTAAAGCAATTAGATTGATTTAAAGGAGTAGATTTGCGAGTTACCTTTGCCACGGCCAAGCCTGCAGCAGCTACACGACAGCTCCTTTCACAGCCCAACGCTGCATGCAAAAGAGATCCTAATCGCGGTTCTATCGCGATCAGGGCAGAAGACGTTCGTAAAGCAGACGCTACCCTCTCTAAACCTCTGACACGAGCTCGCCAATCGTCCTAAAATCATTTTTAACTTTATATCATTCAATTAAATTACATTTTCCACTTCGTCGCTCTCTTATCTTTTTCTTACTAATTTTTCGTGTTTATCGAATCCCTTTACGATTATAAACTTGGACTCGTTTTGTAATATTATATATGAAATCTAATAAAATAACGGAAAATGATTATAAAATCGATAAAAATAATTTTATAGAAATATTTTAATTTACCTTTAGAATCTTTTCACGTTTACATTAAATATTTTTCATTTATTTTAATATTTATAATGATCTTCTTAAATTATCATCTGTTATGTGAAAAAGTGCTTTAATTTCATTTCGGTATATATGTCGCAGGCCTCTCGATTGTAGATTTGTATCTACTTTAATTTGTAGCACTTGAGTAACGCAATGACAATAGTATTTGAAATAACGATCAACAATGGCGTGCGGTACATGTTTGGAAAATTAAAAATAAAAATATCTAGGAGTTGTGGCTATTACAAATCGCTTATCTAAGAAAACATAGATTAGGTAAGTTAATAATATATTACATACAAGTTAAGTTAGTTGTATACGGTTAATTAACAAATATAACACTTTCTAATAAAACAACGTTTAAAAATTTATGAAAATATGTAAAATGTAAATCTTCGATGCAGGAGAAGTGTACTGAAACTTAACATAGATTTAAACGTATACAATTTAGTTTCTTAAGATTTCTAAAAATGTACCGCATACTCCATCTAGTGTTGCTCGAAATACTATAGCGCAGATAATTTTTGACTTAACTTATCGACGGATTGACATCACGAGTTTGATGTATCGAAATAGAGAATACAAAACGCCTATGTGTGCGTGCAAAATACGATCAACGTATAAGTTATTATTCATAGATAGAATTAAAAAAAACCTTAGTTAGGTACACGTGTATATGTTAAATTTTCAAAATCATAAATATCATTTATACGTAATATCGTTGGTCAAGAATCAGCAGTCGTCGAGTGAACATTATCGATCGTTGCAGCAAGCTTGAATGCAATGCACTAGTAACATCTGCATTCAGTTTTCGATTCGGCTCTGTTTACACGGAAGTAATCAATATTATCGACTTTCCATAATTCTATTGATCCTGCAGGAATCTGCATTACTATGTATCGCGCGAGATGTTATAATCCGGATGAAATAGAAGCATTGACAATCTATATCGTGTGTTGCGTCAGAAATGCTATACAACGTTATCCACTGAGATTAGCTGGAACGACTAATTACCATGATAAGTGATGCTTTATTACCAATTACCATGAGCGCTACTTTATTCTAGACTAAATTACTAGCTTTTCAGGTAAATACTTATCTCTTGAACGTGCTTGAACGTTTCTTGAATTTGAAATATGAAATCTTCCTATTCTTCTGTAAATCTTTTGTAAATGTTTGTAAAGTTTGAAACTAGTGGACTTCGAATTGAAATTTCATTTTTGTATTTTTAAATTTATGTTAATTGTATTGAGTAACGAAGTAGCGTATGAATACCATGGAAAATAAAGAAATCTCTCGAATGTAGAATTCGAAAATTGCAACTAAATTTGCATATACATAGAAACGAAACTTTACTGGACCGACAAGTCGCACGCAACAACGTTCCTAATTATTTTCTTGTTATTCGCGAGTCACGTTTTCCTACGCTGCGCATAATAATGCGCGCAAGGAAATCTCTCTCGTTTTTCATCCGTGAAATATTCATACTAGCGCCCCCCATCACACAGGACTATTTCAATGACGTCCAGCGGCAGGAAAACGAAACAGCATGCATAATTCACATAGTGCTTCACCGCCATGAAGATAGGAACATTGTCCAGAGGGAAATACCTGCTGGAAGTGCGATTAATCTACCTAATCGTGTAATATGCTATGGTTCTTTATGGAGGTTAGGGTGCTAGAGAAATTCCACGAAGAAAAAGACGATAACGAACAATTAAAACATCACAGCTGATGTATACTGCTTTCGAGTGAAAACAACGGTTATGCTATATGTATTATTCGACATAAGTGCTCCAAAACCCGAAAAATACAACACTGGATAACGTACACATATGGTTTGTTATATTTTATATATGCATTTGGAGGAAATCATATAAAAAATATATAACTTGAATATTTTTCAGCCTCAGATGAAATTAAAAATAATACTCTCTTTTGGATATCAAGAAATAGTCATGTTTCGACTAATAAATTGAATGTTGTTTAATAATGATAACATATCATTTCGATAGTTTCTCAAATATAACAAGAAATTATGCTCGGTTGTAAAATTAAAGCAGAAGTAATTTCTTTTAAAGAAATAATTACGTGAAAAGTCGGATAAATCATTAATTCGTGTGTGAAAATGAACATTACTTCTTTTATATTGTGTTACATATAGGATCGATATTAAACGATTTTTAGTTCTTATTATACGGTACGTACAGTGACATTCGTGGAAAGGTATACAGCGACCTTGAACTTCCACTGAATGAAAGGAAGATTCTTTCACGGTCACAAAAAGCTTAACATTTTTCCACGACACCGATAATTACGTAAAATTACACTGCTCTTTCTGTTAAAAGTATGTATGTAATTTCTAAATTACTGACATTAAAAAAATTATCTAATTACATATTATCATAGGAATAATTTACAATGCTATTCTATCATAAAGTTACAAAATTACAATTGTTTAATTTTTACGTAAAAAATTTTTGAAAATTAGATGTGAAATACAAATAAGTTTAAAAAATTCAAAAAAATGAAAAGTTCAAAATTGATAGAAAATTGAAAACATTAAAAATTTGGAATGTTTTAGTACAAGAATTCCTTTTTTTCCACTTATCGAAACATTCTAGTTATTCAAATTAGTATGCATCAGAGTTTCCAAGTTTTCTTTTTTGCTGAAATACTTTCGATTTAACTCCAGGAACGGATTTACTCGATAACACAGATAAGTTTAATCTCGTTGGTAGTGTAAACGAATGTTCAATACGGTGACGTAGACTTTTCCGTGTTACAAGCACATTTAATTTATATCTTGTCGAGAGAAATTTTTTGTAACGATTCAAGGGCTCTGTTGGAATTATGTCTTTATCAAGGAAATATCTTTTTTGACATTTTAATAAAACATGTAATAGCATTTGATTAGCTTGGGAAATTTAAATGTAAAATTTTTTACTTTAACGTAAAGATTTTTGCTACAGGTATAGAACACACTAGATCCATCACTGTCAGAACGCAACACGAAACCGGTCAGTCAGTGTCTTGCTAGAAGGAAGAACGAATATTTACTTCGTTCTTCTCTTAAATATTCCTTTCAAATGTAACATTGTATGTATCTCTCGAATAGTTTATAAAAGATATTTTAAATACTTCTTAAAAATCATTTTTATTTTATATTCAATACGTTTTGATATATTAAATAATATTCCCTGAATAACTTCTGCTTTTATTTTAACAAGTTTCAATGTGAAATTAAACATTTATGTAATCGGAGATTATCCTTCGAGATAAAATTACATACATTTTTTAATGTTACCTTTTTTAAATTTTTGTAACGAAAAATTTAAATAACAAATAAGGTACTTAATTTTTGTCGTGCACATCTGAAAAACTTACATTTTTGATAGTTCGAAAGAAGTATTCGATAGAAGTACATCATGTGTAGAAATCGTAAAAGAATCACTGTCCAAATTTTAAAATATTTCATTGGTTGTGGATTAATGTTTCTCCTTGTTAAATTTTTACTTATTGGAAATGAAAATGAAATGATAAGAATAAATGACCTGAAAAAATTAATGGTATGTATATACGCTAATTGAACAAATTTAATGACATAATTAATAAAATATGTAATAGAGAAATTATATATAAAAGTTAGACGATGGGAAAATTTTGAATTTTAGATCGAAGCAGAAAACGAAAATTCAAAACGGCTAGTAACTCTAAAATACACGTGTGAAAAATATAATTTAGGCATATACAAGAAGAATAATAAACCTTCCGCATTTAAACATCCTCCAGCACCGCAGTATAGCGTTTTTTATATTGTCAGGTTGGTTAAACGAATATCGTGTTTACATAATTGATAATTATAACTGTAAGTCATTTCGCTTATCATAATGCGTACGTAACAACGCGCATACAAATTTTTTCTAATTAGAAAGCAATACATCATTTATATAACTACTATTTCANATCAAAATAAATGCTTAAACACAAAATAACAAAGTGTTCTTTTCGTACTTAAAAAATTAGCTCCATAACTTTTTAAACAAGTTATATTCAGCAATATCACCTAGTTGTTTTATTCAATTTTTAAGGAATATAAGTAACTATCAAAATAAATGCTTAAACACAAAATAACAAAGTGTTCTTTTCGTACTTAAAAAATTAGCTCCATAACTTTTTAAACAAGTTATATTCAGCAATATCACCTAGTTGTTTTATTCAATTTTTAAGGAATATAAGTAACTATCAAAATAAATGCTTAAACACAAAATAACAAAGTGTTCTTTTCGTACTTAAAAAATTAGCTCCATAACTTTTTAAACAAGTTATATTCAGCAATATCACCTAGTTGTTTTATTCAATTTTTAAGGAATATAAGTAACTATCAAAATAAATACTTAAACACAAAATAATAAAGTGTTCTTTTCGTACTTAAAAAATTAGCTTTATAACTTTTTAAAAAAATTATATTCAGCGATATCACCAAGTTGTTTTATTCAATTTTTATGGAATACACAGAAACGCAATTGCTTAATTGTTTTATGCATTACTGGTGCATTGAAGAAAACAGTTCTTGAATTCAGCTTTTCTCTTTGATTATTTTAACAATAACCGATTCAATTAATGGCGTTATCTACATTATTTGCCACGCAGATCACGCGATCTATCATACTGTCCAATTTACAAAGCCGGGAGTACAACGTGGATTTACAATTTATGTCTCCTAATGAACGTAGCCGAGGAGGAGCTGAACAGTGGAAAGGAGCAGATATCGACCATCGCCAGAAGGGCGATACCGGAACTCGAGTTTCCTGAAGCGGACGAGGTAAAACTGCATCCTTCGTTAGATCTTTGTGTTCGTATCTACATATATATCTAACACCGGTGAACTTAAACTGATATCAAACCGCGTGATTCTCTACAGACACGCAGTAAGGTATAATTTCGTAAAACAGTACAATAATATTTAAATCGTCCCCTTCCTTTCCGCTATTTTGTCCCGTTAGAAGCAACGGGAACATAACGGACGAGATAAATCACGTGCACCTACGTGCACTATCAAGTAAATAAATAAAAACCTAACCCAACCACGTGTTCGATATAAAAACGTTGGTACACGGAGAATTTTTAGTTAACTTTCAAATTATATCATCACGAGTTTAGATACCAAGATTATTAGGTTAATAGTATCGGGTCATCCCATAAGTTCGTGCCGGTTTCCACTTTTATTATTATTTTATTTTATTTTATTTACTTTTATTTTATTATTNTTGTATTATTATTATTATTATTATAAAATTATACGTCGAATAAACTTTTAACCCTTCGCGGATGAAGAACGAAGTTAACGATACATCGAGTACACATTAAATAATAAAAAATAATAAATCAAGGGAGATTTTCTGAATTAAAAAATATATCCAACATCGATGCCAAAGCTGAGATAATTTTTCGTTATATTCCAAGCAACTTTCACTCTAAAAATTAAAAAAAAATTACAATTGTATTATGACATGCGTCACCAAAGGGTTAAATATTAAGAATAAACGTAGTCGCCCTTTTGTTCTACAACTTCTTCCTATTTCGTTGGCAAAGATATATCGTTAATCATCGATATAGTTCATCAAACGCAACGGAAAATGTAAATAGCGTCGTGGAACATACTTAATAGTAATAATACGAATAATATTAACAATATCGTGATCTACAAATCGTGATCATTTATGGGCCCAATTATACTAATCGCGCACGAAATTTGTCTCGCTCTCTTCGCGTTAAGTTCTCGTAGGAACTTAAGAGTTACTCGGTAGAACACTTTAAGACCTTCGGTTTAACCCGACATCGACATTTCCGTGAAAAGACTGAAACGAAGAAACATATGCAGGCGTTAAGGGCGACGAAGAAACTGCTGGTGGTAAGGCACCCATTTGAGAGATTGCTAAGCGCGTATCGCGATAAGCTGGAAAACTCTGTGGCTGGAAGGGAACACGGGACCCTTCACTTTTATCGGAAATACGGCAGCAAGATTGTTGAAAAGTACCGTGGTGAGTCACGACAAGCCTATCGACCGCGATATATTCGTTGGTCAAGCACTGGGTTAATCACGAGTTTTGTCACTCTCGTTCTTTAAGGAAAGAATTTCACCTGGCCTAGAAGTGATCAAGTGATCAGACGAAAGGGAGAGCCACATCCGGCAGGAATCGAGCCAACCTTCCGAGAGTTCGTGCAATACTTGATTCACACCGATTTAGCGAGCTACGGGGATGATCATTGGATACCTTACTATTTCTTCTGCACGCCTTGCATCGTGAATTACGACATAATTGCGAAGGTGATCGTCAAACTATTAATAAATTAACCCTTTGCACTCCAAATAATATTCGTCGAAGATGTGGATGATCGTGTTCTTTTTTATATATCTTAATAATTTTACTATATCTTGACTTGATTTTTTCTGTCATTTCCAGAGAAAACCTCAGAGAAACATATTAGGTCATCCCATAAGTTCGTTCGCGGTGATATTTACATTCCTCGTCACAATTTATAAACTATATCGATGATTAACGTCTTTG
>NIJG01000026.1:1352838-1363101 GCA_002201625.1 Euglossa dilemma | reverse complement strand
AATTTATTTAATTGCGAGGTTTAAAATTTAACTACCAACTTATTAACTTTTATCTTCGAAGTAACTGTTTAAATAGGAATATGTTAAACTATAGCAATTAGAAGAGAAACTGAGATAAGTAGAGGAGAGGCACTTTTTTATAGGATCGTGATATGATCTCACTGCTAACTAAGATAATAATTCTTTAGAAAATAATAAGAAATATCTTCGTTAATTGTTTATTAAAGATATCGGATTAAAATTGACCCACATTTCTCTTTTTTGGTGTAGTGACTCGTGAAATTTATTCGTTAACCTTATCTTAGATCCAGAACGCTCTGTTAGTTGGTCTCACTCGCTCTCGTTTTGATCGATTCCGCTTGTCACATAGTAAACAACAAGGAAATATCAGTGGCACGTAACACGAGAACAAATAAAAAAAAAAAAACTGAGAGACTCGTATAACATCTTAACGTTTACCATACGTTTGATTCGTTCATTAATTTTTTTATATTTAACATAAAACCTTTTTATATATTTACATTATTCTAATCTTTTCAAGGATACCTTATTCAAGCTCGCATAGCTTCTTATTACTTCAAACAGAATCAGTTCGTGTTTTATGATTGTCGCTCTATAGTTACTACTATTTCCTAACCTTTAAAAGAATCTCTCGTGTGAGCGATTAAAATTCCTAAGAAGCATATCCCACATTTTATATACCGTGTAAACATATCCACTCTGAAAAGTGAAAATCAAATTATACGATCCCGTAACGCATAGCTGAAAGAATCAGTTGTAAACTGTAAAAAAAAAAAATATTGTTACTCGGATCAATTTTTGTTCAACACTGCTGGTGATTCGTAGATAACCTAGTTAACGGGTTAAACCGAGCGTTACACCTAGGATTTTCCCGTTACGATAAGTCGTTATCGAACATCACTTTTTTGTTCCTGACCACTCATTAATTCGACCAAAGGGGAGAACATTTGACTTTAGGACAGATCGTTCTGATACATTACGGTAAACTGGGTCAATCGATTTCCCTGGCAAAAGTTCGTCGCGTGGTGTAACGTGATTTAAACGCCATCAATTAGAATTACCTATGCGTATATCGATTCTTCGATTCCTCGTTATCTTCCTCCTTCGCTTTTATCCCCGAATCTACGAGTGACTCTCGCGTGCAGCGTATGTCCGATTGGTCGATCGATAAAAAATTTAGAACGGGCTTGATTAACGTCGAGCATTGTTTAACTTAAAAGCCTGCTATGTAAATGAGTAACCAACGTCGAGTGCCTTTCCGTTGAGCATCGATTGACTTAACCTCTTAAAGGATACACTTTCACATACGTGCACCTATATACGGTTTAGTTTTACTTTAATTTAAGCATGATCCTAAAAGGTATGGTATGAAATCGTCTTATAAATGGCTAACCTTAACGTCGCACGCATACGTATAATTAATAATAAAATTGAACTTACGAAATGAAGAGGAAAATGTATATGTACGAGTATGAGTAGTAATACGATATACAGGGTATTTCCGAAATTGTGGTACAGTTAGAAAGGAAGTATTAACGCAACAATGTCGATTTTTTTTTTATATTTACTAACTGGTCGGGTTAAATAAATTGTTAATATTCATTGCTTTATTTTAGGTTATACTCAGAAATTGACTGATATTGTTTCTGAACATAAAGAGAAGTAGCAGTGGCTAGCCAGATTGAGTGAACTAACAAGCAAAATTGTGGTTAGTTAAGTGCATGCGTACTTAACGTATATTAAAACTGGATTTTCTCAGAAACGGAGCCTGATATAATAAAATTTTATTCTATATTTTCGACTTACTTTCGCTTGAGGAATCACCTCCTTTCCGGTTGTGCCACGATTTTGGAAACACCCTGTACATGATATTATGTTTTAATGAGCAATGAATAAAGAGACAATTTCAAAATGAAAATGAAAAGGTACACATGAGGAATTTTCAAATTACGCGGGCTTCGATAGTTTAATAATGTTACTATTAAATGAGAAGCTCCAGAAAAATATACGAAGAAATTAAAAAGAAAGAAATAAACAGAGGAGACCATATCTCAACGTAAAAATTTCTTATAATATTACATATAATAAATTTTGTTATATGTAAAATTTAATCAAATTTTACTTAACAAATTTCAGAAACATGTATCATTGCTTGTAAATTTTAGATTAACAATTTTTATAGACAATCGTATACGTTATTCCCTTCAGAGGAATAAGAAATAATTATCTTTCTCTCGTGTTAACTACGTTCTATAAAACCTCGTTCTTGAAGAAAGTTATTTTTCTTTTCGGTACAAATAAGAGGAATTTAATCAGACTAGAATTAAAAGAATTCAACCGCGATTCGATATGTACGTACCTAGAAACCTGATTCGTGATGGAAATAATTTGTTCGATTAAGGTTAAATTTCTGGGTAAATGAGGGGACGAGTATTCGTGATGAAAAGAATTAAAATTATTACGTTGGTGTATGTTACTGAGCGTGTAACAAAGGTAGTAGTATAAAATATTCTTTAACAGGAATGAAATGTTTAAGAAACCAGTACAAAAAGCATAAAATGATAAACAAAAAAAAGAAAAATGTTTAAATCTAAACTATTAAAAGAATTGAGTCATTTAAAAATGTATTAATACAAAACATCAAGAAACCTAAAACATTCTTTCAAATTATTTAAGCGATTTCTTCAAAGTAATTTAAATTATTTTAGTTCTAGAATATAAGAAAATTAGGTATAAAACTATCGTTTCTATCGACTCTCTAATATCTCCAAATTTTTTGCGTACACACTTCTCTATATTAAATAGAAAAAGAATCGCTACGCCTTTGAAAAACAATTGTACAAATCTAATTCGGTAAACATTTTTTTCTTTTTTTACTTACTTTGTTGTGCAGATCTTCTAACACTTCCTGGCCAACTAATCCTAGCTCCTCCCAGCTTGGTTCCCCGGATATGGATTCCATCTCACTCTTCGCATAAACAATATTTCCATCTTTTTCCATCGCACTCGCACCTCCTTTGTCAAGGCCACTCCTCGACGTTCGTTCACAGTCGCTACTTTTTTCACGATCACCATTATCGTTCCTCGAACTACCGATCACACCACCTTTCAACTTCATAGAATCTTTCTGCACCGTTTCATTCCCGTTTACCTTAACCCCAGCCTGATTTATCCTCGCTCGATTATGTTCTATCTCGTTACTCTTCACCACGGAACCAAACAGAGAGTCAATTTCATGACCATCCTCTGAAATTTGGACTTTTTCTGCTACAATTTTCTTTTGGACACTCTCCGAAGCTTTACTCTCCGAATTTCCCTTTTTAATTTCTTGCATAATCTTCTTATTTTGAATCTCAAAATTATCAGATTCCATTTTTCCACCACATTTCGATATTACCGGTTCCATTAACGAAGGATCTTCTTGCTTCCTGTTCTTCGATGAATTATCGTCTTCGAAATTTTCAGAATTACCATTCGAACCTAAAGCATCGATATTTTGAGCACTCTGAACCAATCTGACCTCTTCTTTCTTACTTTCTTCCATATTTTCGTTCATTTCAATAATCTTCACGCTCTTATCAGTTGTACCGAATTCGGTGTTATGTTTAATATCCTTTTCTTCCTGTCTACTCGTACTCTTCTTCTTCTTCGACTGCTCAACAGTCTTGCTACTGAACAACGGACTGTTAGTCCTAGTAAGAATACTCTTTTTAGGGCTCAATTCCGCATTGTGCGTGTACACTTCTCTTTTAGGGCTGCTAGAAACAGATCTGGACGTGATTCTATGCTTGCCAGGTTCTCTGTGAGGACTACAGGGCTGAGAGGATGGCCTTGGTCGAGTGTTAGGCATCTTGGTGACAGGCGAGACAGGAAGTGGTATCCTAGTTTTAGGAGTAACTTCCACAGACTCGGTGTCATCGCTATCCGGAGTCCTTAGTTTAACTATTTCTCCTCCGAAATGGACTCTTCTAGGCGTCTTTCTCTTATCCAGATCTTCTTTCCCTTCAACTTCGTTCTTTACATCTGTTTCTTCCTCTTCTTCGTCTTGCTCTTGCTCGCTATCCTCCTTTTCTTCCAGAATCGTCATAGTGATCGCTGTTTCCTCGTTGAACTTAATTTCCGTTTCCAAAACAACTCTGGCAGCTGGCATAGTCGTGTTACTGATTTCGTCCTCCTCTTCAGCGATACCGGAAGTGTCACTGTCACTCTCCCATTTGCCCTCCGAATCCTTATTCTCCGGTTTCTCCACGTTTTTAGTATCTATGACCTTTTGAGGGGTTCTCTTGCTGGACCTTACGTTGTAGATCTTCGACAGGATCTCGATGTTCTTCTTTAACTTATTGTCGTAGTCTTCCAGGTAGCTCTCGAACTCTTCCACGCCTATGGCGTCCCGGATCTTCATCAACGACTTCAACACCGCTTCCTGATGCGGCACCTGGGCTAACCGGGAGGCTAGGGCTATCGTCGCGTCCTTGACGAGCTGAGGATTGGGCAACGGACTGCTGGACGACGGGAAGAGGAGAGATGGCACGCTTAAGATCACACCGGTGGTTACGTTCGTCTGGAAGGAGTCGCGTACTTCTGAACGATTTAGCCCATCCTGAAGAATCTGCAAGAAAACACTCGATGCAACTCTGTTCGGACATCGATCCACGATAATAGAAGATAGTGGGGAGATGGCAAGGTCAGAGATTGCTTGCGCATCACGGAGCTGTCTGGCTGGCTCGTCAAGAACTTTCAAAGCTGATGCGATGTTAGAGAAGGGTAATTATACAGCTACTAAATTGACTTTATGCCTTCTTGCTCTTTTACCTATTAACACTAGAACTACCGACGTATAGCGAGTAGCTAAATATATTTTTCACGAACGAAGATAATTATAGAAGAGGATGAATAACTTATAAACGATCGTGTCTCGATCTCTGAATCAAAGTAGGCGAAAATTTTATCAAAAGTAGTTTGTATGTTCTCGGAAATTGTGAAAATAAAATATCCGAAGAGAATCATTTTCTTCCCTTTGGTAATTCTAGTGTTAATTACAAAGATTAATCAAAGTATGAGAAATTTACTTTCTTTTGCGCGTATTCTAATAAAATAAAATCTACTTTAATTCCAAAAGGAGTAAAAGTAGGTTTAAAAATTGCAAGGTAAGAAATAAATGATATATAGTGGATAAAATTCCTACATTTTTGATAGTGTTTTCCCTGTCATAACTATGGATAAGAAAAACTCGGAAGGCATCCAGGGCACCCTTGCGTACGGCAGGCGCAGGGTGGCCCAAATTATTGACCAGCTCTGGTACCACTGGTTGCATGACCTTGTCCACGATGTCAGCATTCAAAGTCGGTAACACGTCTATAAGCACACGAAGAGCGTGCTGGCGCACCTCCCATTCTGGATCACGCAGTCTCTCGGATATCTCCAGAAACGTTAAACGAGTGTCTATCTCGCTTGGAAATTTTCGAGTACGTACCTGCACCAACACACAACATATAAAGACAAAATATAGATGTAAAACTATAAATTAATTATACAATCTTTATCGCGTAACGGTGATCTTCTATATTTTTTTTTTTTTCGGAGGAACAACGAGAGGATTCAAAATTATTCCCCGATATTAACGATCTTCTTACGCGACAGTTCAAAAGGGTGAGAAGAGATAAAATACAGATATAAAACTTCATGCTCGAATTAATGATCGTAAAAACATAAGTTAAAAGAATACATACTGACTGAGATGTTAATTACACGATCTTTATCGCGTGACGGTAATCCTTTATATTTCTTTCCAGAGAAATAACGAGAGGATTCAAAGTTATCCCCCGATATTAACGATCTTTTTACGCGACAGTTCAAAAGGGTGAGGAGGTGTACAAAGTGATTCGCTGGCTAGTGGACTGAAAGATAGTATCGTCACCCAAACACCGCTAAACGTCGCAGCAGGAGTCCTCTGTCCTTACACGACAATCTCACGCATGTAAGTACGTAGCCAGTACATTTGTATATATGTAGGAATAGGATGAGTACGGCTTTGAATGAATGCGAAGAGTAGTTGAGACCCAGGACGATTATAAATAATATTTATGATAAAAACGAATGTCAATAACGAGTGAAAGTTTAGACAGATTTTGCCATCAGGTAAAACCCTTACAAGTCATCCTTTCAATGTCTCCTGTTATTCTATTTATTAACCATTTGAATGCCACGCGTTTCCACGTTCAATCGTGCCAAGGAGCGCTTTTTCGTTTATCTAATTTCCCGTCCGAAAATTTGCAATCAAATGTTAGATTGAAATTAAAGTTCGTTTTTTTATTAACTGTCTCGTTATTTGATTTTTAGCTAAAGTGGAATGGTAGCTATAGACTTTACAGTCGCGCATCATTTGCACTGTTCGAGCAAAAAAAAGAAGCGCAAAATCGCTGCTCGGCACTCAAACGGTTAAGGCTTCTACTTTTTTTCTATTTACCGGTGATTTTGACCGTGATAGGTTTAGCCTTAATCAGGCAGGATAACTATACGAACCACGTGTTCCCAGAGCGGGGTAAGCTGTATAGGTTGGCCGTTAGGCGAGGTCAATGTCATCTTTCGAGAGAGTCGTTGACGATGACCTCGGCGTAGCGGGCTTTCCGGGGTGGAATAGAGATCGTAGGGAGAGGATCGGGCCGGAAGCGGCGAAGAATCCTTCTGGGGCTGCAGGGGCCCCGAATTCATCGATCCTGTCATAGATGAAGCGTACTCCAGGCACTCGGACATACCACCGTTACGTCTCGTCCGGAGGGAACCATGGATCCTTCATCGTCTTCCACGAGGATCGTTTTTTCCCTTCCGGATCGTTCATCGAGTCACGCGAGCCGAACACCTGATTGACAGATTCGTTCGATATTTACCCTGGGGTAGGTAACGCTGTAACACTGTTACACATGTAACCTTCCACGTATCCAGAGATCTACAGTGTGTCTAATTTTAATCGATGAAGAACACGAATCGCTCGTGAATTAATCGGTACATCGGGAAAAGAAACGGTTGCGAAAGAAATTTTATGATTTCTAGAGAATGCTAGTTGGTGTGATTGATTTTCTTGTCGATATTTACGATTTCTTTAATGGGATCGTGCAATTTTTAGTTCACGAGTTGTCAAGTGAATTCTACTAATTAAGGAAAAAAACAAATTCAACGATAATAAGTATAAGCTTTTACTTCACGATCTACCTTATACATCGTAAGATGTTTATAGCACGTGTACATTTTAAATATACTTATGTACACCGAAGCAATGTGAACCAATTGCTTGGAATAATTTCCGCGTTTCGAGTACAATATAAAATAGCACAGCGTTTAAGTAACGATGAACGATATTTTCGGTAAACGAATTATTTTGTAATTGTGATTTAACTTGTTATCAAAATTTCACCGAGGAGTGACGATTTTTGTAGCAACAGGATTTTTCTGGAATTCACCCTTCTCAAATATTAGTTACATTCCTATGAAATTGTTCAACAACTAGTGCGTCATCTATACTTCCTACCTATTCTTAATTTTCAATAAAACGTGTGTGTGAGTTGCAGAACTATAACAGGTGCATCACTGAAGGCTATACCCTCTTGTGCTAATTTGCTAATAGAACAGAAAGCGGTAGAAAAATAATTTTTATTCAAAATTTAAGTGACTTTTATATTTTTAAGCAATATACTCTCTGCTTAAATATATTTTGTCCACTTATTCTCAATGATTTCTTCAGCTACGAATATTTATTTAATGCGAATCAATATTCCAGCGATTCTAACGGTAGTTCTTGACTTGCACAACAGTTAATCAACGATATTTCCTTTACTTCCGGCAGCAGATACGTAGATATACGCAAATCTATCGAATGATTGACATTGGTAACGTTTTAACCGGTTAACCACCAACGCATCTCACTTCCGGTTTCTATGACAGAATCAATCAACGTAGTCACGAAATCTGCTTCATTATTAATTTACGTTCCTTTAATGTATGTCAAGACGTTTATTTTCCCTTCGATAAGAAAAATGAAAATTTACTAGAAACACGCGAATTCTTGCTAAAAGATTAATTTGAAGTAATCTTTTAACGGAAAGAGAACAAAAGTTTTAATGGTGAAAATTTCTTTGTAATTATCACAAGTAAAACGACGCACCTTCTTTGAAAATTATTTTCTTTAAGTGTAACTATTCTAAACAATCGTAACAAAATGATCTATAAGGAAAGGAAAAATCGCGTGTACTTAAAAACGTATAAAATTATTTTCCAATTCTGGCTACAAAATATTTTTAACACCTATGTCTCTCTTCATAAATTGCGGAAACATATTATAGAAGAAATTATGAAAATTTCAACTTTCACATTTTCATATATTTCACTTTATTTTTGATAATTCTCCTATTATTTCTCGACGAAGTGACAAAGGAATTTTACCAAAAATGATATCAACACCCTTGTAAACCCTTTTTTTTTATAACACCCTTTTAAAAAGAATGATAAGCTTCTCGAACACAATACAAACATTACATATTTATAGTTAAATATACACGCTGTTGTTTATATAAAAAGAAACGTTCTATATTTTAGGCGTATCCGCGATTTTTACGAACCATTGAAACGCGATGTTTTTGACTGATGGTTAAAAAAAAAACAGCTGGCCGTGTAATTTTCGTCTTGTAGCATCATACTAACAAGCTTCATTATCCCGGTCCTTATAGGAAATATTTTTAAAAAAAGAACAGAAGCGAAGTCGCGAAGTTTATCATTGGATCTCGCGACACGAACGCCGCATAAAACTAGTACACACGAAAGGCGATTGCATAATCGAAAGAAAATGTGCGTGCGTCTTGGGGTGTTGGAAAAGAAGGGTCTGTCCACTCGCTGCAATAAAGAACAAATACTTTCCTAGCACTTTATTCCATGTCAACCGTAATATTTTTTTTCTCCGGTAAATTTCTTCTCCTTTTTCTTTTTCCGCGCGATTATCTCGTTCACCGGTACAATGAAATTATCGTCGTTGATTTTTGGTCACATGCTCGATGTTGACAATGCTGTTCGTGGTACACTAAGTAACGTTGAACATAGATGACGAACTTTATTTAATGTCATTGACCCCTTAGTTACTAGAATACTGGATTTTAGTGTCACATCAATCTTGCGTATGCAATACAATGTAATTTTATCTATCAAGTTAGAATACGTCGAGTTTTTAAACGAATTAAGAAGGACAAAGGAATTTAGTTTCTTATTGCCCGTTTAACGTGATCTTCCAGTAGCACCAATCGCTTTTCGTAAATTGTCGCATGATCTGTATGGTTATATTTACACGAATGAGAGTAAGATGCTTAAATTGATTCGTATAAACAGTAATACGTAAGAAAACATTATTTTCTGATACTCACTTGTTCATATCTTATTTAACAAAGAAATATTTCGAAAATATCATTTTAGTATTTTCATTGTTACGAATGAAATTAAACTTTCTTATCTAAATATTAATATATACCTTTCTGCGTGTTATAAGTATACAATAATAAAATTTGTAAAAGAAAATTATACGAAATAGTTTTTTCAATATATATAGTCTGTATTTCGTGAATACAAACGAAATATTATCAATTGTTAAGTTACAAATAGCAATATTACAAAATTATATATTAACATGCAAGTTAACTCACCTTTTCTCCTTATGTATGGGTGAAGAGAAAATTTGTTTAAACTATTAGGTATAACATACTTTATAGTTTCTTAATTATTATGGCATAATTCACTATGTCATACATGGAGTTCTTCGTTTCCTTTCGAATGTACACTTCATGACAAACAGCGCGACAATCGAAACTATCCAATACGAAGTTCATTTGACGGCAACCGACATGTGACTGCCGCTACTCTATTCCGAAAGTAAGGTGGTTTGCAGGTAATATCGACCACCCTCTCCCCACTTCTCGAAAAATAGTCGTATGTAGATACGTATATTGGAATGATCAGTGAATTTGTGAGAATACTTGATCTCAATCGAAAGAAATAAAATCAAAAGTAAATCACATCGTTTATTGTAATAATACAAGATTCATTGATGTTCGAGGAACCAAATTTTCCCGCCAAATAAAATTTCGATAAATCGAAGAATTCTTTCAGTTTGAAATTACATTCACACGTGACAAATAAAAATGTTATATAATAAATTTTACTATCAATGCACCTTAGATTATAAACAATTTCAAATAAATTACCGAA
>NIJG01000026.1:1311032-1328474 GCA_002201625.1 Euglossa dilemma | reverse complement strand
ATTTATTTCTTTAACAACAATAGTAATAATTATTAATTTTCTTAATAACAAAATATTAACATTACAATTTTCGAAGTTCAATGAACTCAATTGTTCGAACAGAAAAAAATCGAATTACTACAATCCGAGGTATAACAAAAATAAAATATGTACGTATTCATTGTTTAGTTATATAAAATAAAATTTCGTTACTGGATAGAATATAGTGAAAAAAAATAATCAAAACCAGCTTAATTCAGAACAAAGTTGGAAGCCGGCCGGCATTTAACCGTTACAAAATGGCTACCTTCCTTTTAGCAGTGTTTTAAGATCGTTTAAGTTTCTTTCAATATTCTTTGAAAAAATAAAAAATAAAAAATCAGAACTTACCATTTTGTAGTGTAAAGTAGACTTTCAAAATTCTTGAAAAAAGAAGTAGGAATGGACGTAGGACGTGAAAAGTTGGCTAAAGCAAGTAATGAAGCTTTCGCTAACAACTATGATACCTCTGCCCAGTATTCGTCAAACGAATGCACAGCCAAGCACTACGTACAGCCATTTATACCCTCGGTAGGCAACATCGTCAGCGTGCGCTGATTGGTTGTCGATGGCCTCATTCCCTTTCCTGATTGGTCTTTTTTCGACCGCAGCACCCACGACGCCTGAATACACGATCCTTGTACGGAAAATATAGTCCCCATATTAACGATATAATCATTTATTTCACTGGCGCTAATAACAACATGGTTATTTGTTTTTATGTATTTAATTATTACAGGACGAAAATTTCTGGTTAAAACACCTTAAGAAAGTTTAAAAAAAACTGAGAATGCTCTTTATACAAAAATGTAGTTGTGATACACGACGGTTTCTTCCATATTTGGATTGTGCATTCTGATTGGTGACTCACGTAATTCGTGTGTCCTCCTTGTAACAAAATGTAATCCAACAACATTTTTATTGCGAAATACTTTAAATCTAAATATATTATCTGAAAATATCGATTCAAAATCTTAAAAAATTACTATGTTAGATTTTATTCTTTACCCCTTATATCGATGGTTTCATATTATAGAGAATATAAAATAAATAAAATTGTATATAGTATAAATAATTGATAATTTTTTGGTTATTCTGTAATATGTATTTATGTATATATATGTTTAATGTTTGGAATAGTAATTAAATTTATACATCGATGAAAATAAGATTTTTGTGTTTATAAAATGTAAATAAAATAACAATTTTTAATTGAATTACATTCACTCACATTTCTTTTTAATTTTTCATGTATGAAATTTACAACTATCTATATATATCATACTAAATATGCAAAATATCTCTACATCGAAATGTAATTCACAGAAACATGTTCATTTATTTATAGTTTAACACGATAATATTATAAGTAATATTATCTAATATCGATATGTAAATATACATTAAAGAAGAATTGAAAAATGTTTGATTTGATCAGGTATACAGGATTTTAGAATATTTGGATTATATACACCCATGTTAGGTATTGATCTTGTCTGTGTATACCGGGTGTCCTAGAAATGTGATCATAACTGAAATTTCTTAAAGAGTCATTAAAATTAACGTACTGTAAATTTGAACAATAATTTTATTTCCCGTTATTCGGAAACAATATATACTATCAAAATTAATATATTGAAACATTCAAAATCAGAAAAAGAAACACAGAAAAAAATAATTTATGGACATTAAAGTATGTAATTTAATAACACCATTTATTTTCAAAAAATTTATACATGTATACACACCGTGGAAAAATAAACGTAGACATTTTAATACCATATGCATAGAACTTTAATTTTATTTGGAAAGAAATAATAAAATTTAGCTGCATGTTGTCTGTTAAAACCAGAATGAATCTTAATTTTGCGAATACAGTTTTAATTTTTTGGATAAAAGAAATGTATTATACATCGAATTAATGAGGTATATAGTGATTTATTAGCGCTTATTGATAGTGACAAAAATTGTTATTTTGTTATTAGAAAGATAACATAAGACTAAAGCAAGGAATGCATCTGAGATTGCCTCGTAAACTTTGGCAGATTGATTATATGATGAATTGTAGTTGATCTACTTCCTGCCCATGAGCACAAACCGTATCTGCTCTCTATTCTTGATTCTGCGATCTCACCTTACTGTGGTTTCTGACCTCTTTAGAGTTTTGTGTCTCTTTTAGTATTGTAAAATCTTTTAATAGTAAAATCATACAATAAGTACAACTGGAGAAATAACAAAGCAATTCAATCGATGTAAAAAAGCATATAAAATTAAACCAAAATGAGAATTAAGTTTATTAACATGGTGAGGTTATCTTAAGAACGCAAAGAATATACCTACCAATCGTAATAATCTTTTGCGTGTTGTACATCTTAATTAAAATACATAACAAGAATTAAAAAATTCACATTTTGTTAAAAATATTAGATTTTAAAAATACATTCTTGATAAAAAGAATTACAAGCTTTAATTTTATTTACATTTTTCATTCGTGATAATATTAGAACTCGGTTAGAAATTTATTACATATCGTGTATATTTTAATTTTATTGAATTTTATTATTTTTTTACTACGTTTATCGATAACCATATTATTGAGAATAAAGTTATGAATGTCTTCTTTCAATGTACGCTTGCAGAAAAATTATAAAATAAGGAACGGTACAAATAAGTACTTCCCATGTTACGGTTGGAGGTAACTTTAATGTAGCTATTCTACGGCAGATAACTACTCTTAGAATATATAGTTTAACTTAGCCAACAGGAATTTCTAGAAATAACATGACTAAATATGTGTGTATATATACAATCAAACATAATTTATCCTAGTTACAAATTATTAATTATAATCTATTTGTCGAAATATTACTCGATAATTATTTATTTCCATAATTTCAAGCTTAATTTTCAATACTAAAATTCAGATATGTTCGAGAAGAATATATTAATCCTACTTAATATTTGAATTATTTAGAAAGATTGTGGCTCTGTCTTCGTAGCTGAAATATGGCTAATACAAAATAATTTTATATCATACGGTTACATATTACCAATTATGGACACAATATACAGTATATAGTAATAATAGTTGAATAGAATCGTTGGGTGTGGTAGAATTAAAGACAGTTGATTCATGTAGGTAAAGAAGCTCTGGCAATTATGTTCGACAGATGGTAAGGTAAGGCACAACTATCCTCTATACACCATAAAGTAGAAACTTAAAATTGATAGATAATAGAGTAGGGAATAAGTGCAATTGTATATAACATACAGTAAGGGAGGTCGGCGCGGGAAACTGTACGCAACATATGGTAAGGGAGATCGGCGCGGGTAATTATACGCAACATATGGTAAGGGAGATCGGCGCGGGTAACTATACGCAACATATGGTAAGGGAGGTCAGCGCGGGTAACTATACGCAACATATGGTAAGAGAGATCGGCGCGGGTAACTATGCGCAACATATGGTAAGGGAGATCAGCGCGGGTAACTATACGCAACATATGGTAAGGGAGGTCAGCGTGGGTAACTATACGCAACAGACGGTAAGGGAGGTCGGCGCGGGTAAATACTCGCAACAGATGGTAAGGGAGGTCAGCGCGGGTAACTATACGCAACAGATGGTAAGGGAGGTCAGCGCGGATAACTATACGCAACAGATGGTAAGGGAGGTCAGCGTGGGTAACTATACGCAACAAACGGTAAGGGAGATCGGCGCGGGTAACTATATGCAACATATGGTAAGGGAGATCGGCGCGGGTAACTATACGCAACATATGGTAAGGGAGATCGGCGCGGGTAATTATACGCAACATATGGTAAGGGAGGTCGGCGCGGGAAACTGTACGCAACATATGGTAAGGGAGATCGGCGCGGCTAACTATACGTTAGAGACGGTAAGGGTAAAAGCACGTGAGTTGAATTGATGAATTGATCGACAGATGTAGTAATCTCTATAATTATAGTTTGCTATAATTTCAATATACGACTGGAATGCTGAGTTGTTTACTTTATTCATTTAAATTGTCTGGCATATTTCAGACAATTCTTACACGAATAAACGTGTGATATAAAAATGCACTTATATGGAAAAATACAAGTTGATTGATTCAATTATACGTAGGTAAAGTAAATGAGGTTGAGTCGGTATACGCTAATAAGTTTAGAATCTCCAGATGGCAGTTACATTGCTGGTTAAATGTATGTTGCTAGGTAACGTTTTCAAAGTACACAAAAGGCAATGGAGGTGAATAAAATAATAAAAGTATGTTAGATACTTTTATATTTCTGTGATGAACTTCTAATTATTTGTTGAGAAATCACCGCCTTTAATTTATATAATAATAATAATATGTCGAATGAGGATATCGATTTCATCAAAGGATATGTACGATTTAATGAACAAGAATTTAAGAAAGAAGAAAATTTAAGTCTTTGTTATGCATATCCTATTATAGACGAAGTTTCAGATGTTAATGTTCTTACTAATGATATCAAAAATCCACGAAAATTAAATGAAGAAGATACATTAGTTGAAGATGGATTGTATGCTTCTGATAATCCACTCGTTTATAACGATATTGAACTTTCCGAATTTAATAATATAAAAGTATTAGAATACGATTCAAAACATAAATTTTCTGGTAAAT
Organism: Euglossa dilemma; assembly: GCA_002201625.1. Lineage (NCBI taxonomy): Eukaryota > Metazoa > Arthropoda > Insecta > Hymenoptera > Apidae > Euglossa > Euglossa dilemma. The sequence goes on along the minus strand of NIJG01000026.1, from coordinate 1,323,807 downwards.
TGCTAGAAATTGTAATTCGCGAAGTAAATATTAATACTTTGACTGATCAAGTAGATTCTATTGAAATTACATCTGTCTGCTTGTTATTCAAGAAAAAAGTTATTTGTAAAGCAAATAGTCCTTTTAATAGAAAGTTACATAAATTATTGATTAAGAATTCTGAATGCAATAATCTTTCGATACAAGTATATACTAAAAGTGGTCAATCCAGCATATTACCATTACCACTACCAAAATGTAATATTGAAAATCATAAAGTAGGAATAGATTTTGCAATAGGTGATAACTTTGGTAGAATACATGCTGGAACAGTAACATGTACAATTACTTTAAGTAACTATGGTGGAAATGAACAGAAGTCATATATAACTCATCCTTTTAAATTAAGTAATGATCCAAATGATCCACAAAATAATATGTCTTTATTGAGGCCATCAAAAAGTGTTTACAAAAAGCAAGTGAAATATTTCTTACTGGAAGAACCAGCATTAACTTTTGATACAAATTCAGAAATTGTCACTCTTAAGAAAGTTCAAACAGAAGAAACAAAGTTTCCAGATATAGTCATAACGGAGCAACCTGCATTTTCATTACTGAATATATCATTTAGAAACTTATTCCAAGTTAAACATCCATTAGAATCATCATCTGGTACCCGCAGACATCAAGCAGTAGGAAAGACAGTTTTGAGTGTTACTATTTTACGTGGTATAGAAGTACCAATCAGAGAAGAGTCTGCATTAGTTCAACCATTTGTAGAGGTTGAATGGGGTAATACGATACACAGAACATGTATAGCAGAAGGTCCAGCACCGATATGGCAACAAACAATGTACTTTGAATTACCAAGACAAAATGAAGAACATTGTATAAAGTTTCGATTATATGATCAACATCCTGTTTGGGGTCAGCAATGGCTGGGTGAAGCTAGAATTCCACTTGAACATAACAGAAATTATCAAGAGCTTGAACGATGGATTGTATTATCTCCTTTGTTTAGTCCAAGTTTATTATTTGGATATATACAAGCTAGTCCTGGTCAATCATGTACTCGAATTTATGTTCTGATTAAAATGGAGCACCCAAGTACTGTAAAGTCAATTGAAAGTAATACTATAAATACATTATTGAAAGGAATTCAACGATGCCTTGTTACACCATATAAAATTAATGGTGTGGAAAGTCCAAAAGATGCTGCAAGATTAACAATGCTCTTACCATCATTACCCAATCATTATGGACCAATTACACCACGTCAAACATTAAACATGAGGAAAGTAGATCACTATGGTAGAGCTGCTTTACTAGCAGTATTATTACAAGGTCTAGATTTACAAACATATGTTTTATTGGGTGTGTAAAAATGTTATATAAAAATCTTTTAATTATTCCAATTTATAGTTAAATCTTTAAATGAATTTGTATTAATTAACAGGTTCTTCTCAAATAAGTAAATGGACATCGTTTGTTCTAAGCATTAGCGAAAATGGAATATATACATTATGGGATGCAGAAGTTGGAAACTATTATAAATTAGATGATAGTCATTGTCCTTTAATGAAAGTATCTCGTTTAATCAATCATTCTGGTGTTAGTATAATTGTTACCACACCTATTTAATTAAAATAATATTTGTACTTATCATTCTAAATAATATCCTTTTAGATATGGGAAAATTTGCAAAAATCTATTCTACCTCATAATCTTAAGTATGACGTGAAATTAACTAAAGAATGGCGATCCGTTGATGGCAATACTTCAGTAAAAAGTGATCATGTTGTCCAAATATTGGAATTAAATATTACAGACGAAGAATTAACACAAATTAAAAAAACCGCCATGGATATTGAACAATCTTTAAAAGATAAAATAGCTCATTGGCGCAGTACAATTGATTTAACAACGATTTTTAATCGACATGCAATAGCGATTTTACGAAACTTTATGTCTAAGATAGAACCCTCTTCAGAGGTACAGTTAGACAAGAAAGAGTTGAAACAATTGTACAGAGCTTACCACGTTCATGGTTTCATTTTAAATCAACGCGAATGTCGCATTGATGATTTAAGCGAACATCTACGAGCAACGAAGATTTATGAAGTTAATGGGCCAATTGAATTTGCTGTGGTATGTCAGATGCAACCTTTTATCGGGAAAATTTCCTCGATTTGGTTGGCTGTTATAATTCTTCGAAGTCGTGAGTAGTTATTTATAAATTAATATTATCTTTTATATTAAATGACGTATTAAGCAGAATTTAATATTTACTGGTTATATTTATTTATTACATATTTGCGTACTATATTAAAATTAATATTACAATATTTGTAAAGTAAGTTAGTTATTCTGTTTATCACACTCAAANTGTTTGTTGTTTTTAATACAGATTATTAAATGAGTATTTTTATTAAAGTTTCATATATAAAAAGGTGTATAATAAAAAATTATGTAATTAAATACTAAATTTTTAAAAAATACAATAAATATAAAATCAGGCTTTAATAAACAAGCTAATTATTATACTAAATTTTCACATAATAGTATAGTTTCCATTTTTATTATCGAATTGTTTAACTTGATAATATATAATAATTGTATATGTATAAGATTCAAAATCTATAATACAGTTTCGCTTATAACAAAAGTTAATAATTGTAACTATATTGTCATTAATTATATTATCTTTTTATAAAAGCTGAAACTTTTATAATTTTAATTCTTATAAATCCAATATACATTCTTTATAAAATTTGTTTACACGATAAAATAATTCCTGAATAAGTGGTCGTGAAATAGGTTTGCTAATGATTAATGAATCGGTATAAATTTTGAATACTCAATGAATGTACACTCATTCGTCAAAAGAAATTTGAATTCTCATACTCTTAATTAAGTTCATAAAATTATTACTGGCACGTAGTTGATATTTTCTTGATAAAAATGAATTCAAATATAATCTGTTTCGAACTGTAATTATTCATACACTCGAATTAGTATTTTTTTTCCTACTTTTATTTTCATCAACAACAATCGATAATTAGAAAAAGTTGCATTTATATTCATTTTTATCAGGAAATTTTCGACGAACTATTCGTAATAATGCGACGAAGATTCTTTCGAAAATATAAAGAAGTCAAATTTCCAACGAATGATTCAGTAAAACATACGAAATTTATTCTTCCATCACCAATCGAATATCACTTGTTACTGTTTACAATAATTTACAACAAAGAACGATAGGCTAATTTTTCGAAATTTTGATCAGGTAAAATTCAGTGACACTTATTCAGGGATTATTTAATTTCAGTGAAATTTAACGTAGGAGACAAATATCCTTATAGTAAGAAATATTTTAGTCTGATTTTAATAATTATACATAGAGACAATATACAACATAATACACTTTTATAATCACTTTTCTATCTAATTTTATTATTTGCTGGTTCGTTTTCTTTTTTTCTTATATCATTGTAAAGGTATGACGAGCAAATGTTATTGGAAATAAACATAATGCAGTGGTTGGTTTTTTGCATTGCGCAGCAATGCTCTTTTTATAACAATTGCAATGTTTTTTACATATTGCGCCAGTAATAAAACGTATTAACAATATTTTTATTGCCTAATAATTTTAGAAGTAGTTTAAATAAAGAGACGTGTGTGTAAACAATTCTAATTAATTTTTACAAACGATCATGATCATATATTTTGTACATCATCTTTCGACTTGAAACCGGATTTAAAAACTTTTGCCATAGTATTTTTATGTACGAGTCTTTATTTGTGCGATAACATTTAAATTTTCGGAAAGTCCTTGTATATAAAAAGTCTTATTGTTTTGATAATTTTCGTTCGAACGTATAAAATTTGTCGCGCGTAATTAATATATCACGTGCGTTTAATATTCGTATGTAAAATATCAATTGTAGAAAAATGTTTCATATAAATGTTTATCTAAACTTATTAGTATCTTACCAATTGACATAGTGAATCAGTTTTTCTTTCGTATTAAATTTAAACAGAAGGACGATTAGTTCTACTACTTTCGTCTAATCAAATATCATTGTCTATGATTAATAGCAAATATCTTTTATTATTTCGAAAAAGTCGTACTCGCTAAAAACTATATGGAATTAAAAAAAAAAAAAAGAAAAAAGAAGAAGGAAAAGAATCACGTACAAAGAGACAATATTAGACATGTAACTGGAATATTCAAATGAAATTTTGTATAACTTTATAATAAGAGTTCATGATCGTATAGAATATCGTTTTCCATTTATTCGAGGAGATTGCAACAATATTTGAATATCACGGTATAGTATTAAGTAGACGTCAAATGTGCAAATGTTGGTACAACCTTACGTGACCATCATATTTGAATTCTAACCTTAGAACTACTACGAGAAAAAACTAAAGACAGTTTCTGACACGACTGGTTTACTTTGTTTCTTTCTTTATACAAGGCAGATTTGAACCATCGGTCACAGAAAAATCGCTTAGTTTAAGCTTATGCAACGTTATCGTAATCGATCACTCTGGATCTCATGTATTCCGCCTATTGACGACTAAACTGCTAATGTACTCGACTAATTTGTATTTACAATACCTCAGATCAGCGATCCGCCGAACTTTGTGCTGCTGATCCAAGGATAAAAAATCGCAGGCCGATAAGTTTAATGTCGGTATTACGTCAGTTCGTCGAAGAAATATCGGATTTTTCTACGAAATCCGACTTTCCTGTATAGTGTATAGTGTATTTCAGTGTCGCTCATCACGAGCGAAGCGGCAGTTGCAATAACTAAAAGTTTTAATCGAATAGATCCTGGTATCGAGACATCATTACCGATCGCGTGAGATTTTCATGAATTTCTCTTCACTTCTGTTTTACAACTATGAATATCTTGTAATTCAAGCGATATTTAATATCTTAATGAAGAACATAAAGCTTCATTTTTCACTGGATCTTTTTGAATACACCGTTCGCGTATCCATTAGCATGTCCATTTACATTTCCATTACACACAAGTCTGTCGGTAATTTTCATCTTTGATAGGCTATCTGCCTTCATTTTTTCTAGTTGTCTCTCTGCGTACGCTTGTTTACCCTAAAAGAGAAAAAACAAATTATATTTTAGAAATGTCTATTTAATACCATAGTTTAGTAACACATAGTTTAGTTCACGTGGAATATAAATATAATATTAAACGATATATTTAATTATTACCTTAGCAATGTACGCTTTGGCGTAGAAGTTTCCGAACAGAACGATGAATGAGATCATGTAAATGACAAGAGCATATTGCATCCAAAGTGGGAAATCACATCCCGATCGAATACCATTAATGCCGAGGATCAAGGCGGTGGTGAATTGAATTAATTGAAGGATAGTCAAGTATTTCTTCCACCACAGATATTTAGCTACAGAAGGTCCCAGTGCGGCTAAGCCATAATACGAATACATAAGAACGTGGATGAAACTATTTACCATCGCTGGCAAGAAAGCTGAAAAATAGAAACATTCAGTTAGAGATGTTATTTTAACGAATATAAAATAATTAGAAAATTATATCTAATACATTTCTAACGAATTTCTTTTTTATCACGTTATTACGTTTAACGTATAATTAAAATTATTCGGTATTATTATTTATATTAACGTATCTAATATTAACAACGAGTAATTTTCATTTCATTGAGAATCAGCGAATGCGATTTCTCTTGGAGTTTCGTCATTTATAAAAGTCTAAAGCTATTGCAATGTATAATAACTTTTTCTAACCGTGTGAAGTTTCTACAAAATCTCTGATTTATCGATCAATGCAATTAGAATTAATTTACATTTACAATTACAATTATAAAAAAAATCGATTCCTTTGTAATTAATACGGAACAAGAAGAAAGAGAAAATCTATGAAAAACCAGTGAAAAAATAGTTTTCTAAATCGTTTAAATTAATTTGAAGAAAAAATGCGTTTTCGACTCGTGCAATGAGTACGATTCGTTTAGCGAAACAGTTTAAATCGATGAATTAATAATTCGGATATATTTCAAATATTAACAAGAACTGTAATAATTTGCCTGGGATAGCTTCATCGGTAAAACAGTCTAATCGGGTTGAAATTATGATTAACGACACAAGCTCAAATTACGCGTTTATACAGACGGTTGTCTATCTTGCTATAACTGATTAGAGAGAGTTTGACACAGATAAATACTTACTAGATCCGCTTGGTACCCATTTGATGCCAATCCACCACAACGAAAACATAGTGGAGTGGTGGTAAACGTGGAGGAAGCTTAATTGATTATCCTTCTTCCGTAGGATAAAGAAGAACGTATCACAGAACTCCAAAAGTTTACTAAAGTAGTACCACCAGACGGCATGAGCAATCTAACAAAGAAGAAGAAGAAGATAAGCAAATATAAATTATACACAAAATTTATTCCGATTAACATCTTTAACNTAAAATAAAATATTTCAAACGAGTCATTTTAACCCTTTTGTAATTCCAGTGTTAAAGAGATAGATGGAAGAATAATTAATACCGTTGAATTTGATATACGATACGAGATATTTAGAATAATCGATTAATCCTGATCGTCTCGTTTAATTTTTGTATCTTAATGTTTCTTTTTCTGTGACGATTACGCGTTATTTCGAGGATAAATATAAATAGGGAATTGGGAAATCTTTTTTCCAAATATTTATCGTAACCGATAGAGGTATTTGCACGATAAACATCTGTAATTATTATACGAATGAATATTAATCTCAACGTGGCTGTGCATGGGCGAACTATCGAGGAGGGAAAACAAGGTAGTAAAATCGGAAATCGATGGAACAGGTTGGCAAACTGAAACGCAAAAGGAAATTCTAATGTTATGATGTAAATGGCGACATTTCTTCTTTCGATGAGTTCGCTGTTCAAGCACAATAGGACGCTTTATATTTTCGAACGTCTCACTGGCTCTTTAACTTCACTCGATATCTGGTTTAACGTGACCCAAAATGCAGGGAGACGATGTTATTGGATATCGGAGATTCGGAACGACCACGTTTCCAATATACATATTACCCGGCAAATGTATAAAGAGAAAGCTAATAAAAGCAGCTCGAGTCAACATTGGTTTACAAATATTACCCCTATTCCAAGAATTATGCTGGCCAAATAGAAAATCCATTGCTTCCTTATCGAAATGAAATATACATCGTTAACCCCGAATTTCGTTTCGCCGATGAAAATAAAAATTACTACAAAAATTGCCTCGATTTACCGATCAAAATTCGAAGGCGCTATTCGATGATATTTAAACGCTGTATCCAAATTTTTAGGAAATTTCAACGTCAAAATTTAACGAAATGATCTTGTAGAATTGTTTTATCTCGTCATTCCACGCATCGGTGGGTAATTTTAAATTTGATATATCGATTAATATCGATTTTTAGAATTTGATTAAATGGCAACTGAGAGTCGCCTCTCGAGTGTAAAGAATTAATAAACAAACCTGCAATTCATCCGGGCGAGTGACATGCCTAATTGGCTGGCACACATAACTATAACGCAACCTGGTGGACGCGACGAATAACTAGAAAGAACAAACGTACAAATTAGATGTCGCTCGGTGTAAAAAATCGGGCATAATTTAATTTATGCGAGAAATCTACCTGTATCGCGATGTACGCGTTAAGACAGGCCATTGCAAGATTGTATGGAACGAGTGCCCACGTTAATTTGAAGGCTTTTCGATTTCTCATGATCTTTGGCCCGGCCCATACAATGAGTAAATACAACATTGTGTATATCAAAGTAGGTTTCGGCGAATCGACCAGAAGCCATCCTCTCGTTCGTTCATCTATAAATGTGTAATATTTTTCGCACGGTAAGTTTGACAGTTACATCGGTAACAGATTTTGATTAAATTTCGCTCCTTATGTTTCGTTCGAGAAGATTTTTTTTTTTTCGAGTATGAGAGGATACTCCCTACAATTTCAGACGACACAGGATTGGCGGATTTTTGAAATTTTTAAATCGAAAGTAAATAAAGTTATTTTAATATCGCGACTTACCGGCAAGAGACAGCGTCCAGAGGTAATAATCATAGGCGTCATTTATTAGAGTTGCTGTGGAATTAATTAAGTTCGCCATTGCCTGAAACAAGATAATGATAATCGTTTCGTAAATTATTCGCGTGGAATTAAAACAAAATTACATTGGGCTAGTATGCGGAATATTCGTTATCTGCTTATGTTGCTTTATGCTGTTACAAGTTACTTTCAGTAAAAGTAGATTAAATATAGGTTAAAATATATTCCGCGGTAATGGATATATACATATACACATTATCACCATAGCATCAATCTTAATATTCGATTTAAAGCATAAAGTAATTAAGATTTGAACGGTTGGTGAAAGTAAAATACGTTAATAATTAAAATACGATTATTTATTGATAAAAGTTTTGATTTACATTGGCAATTTTTCAGCCTAATATCTAATAGTAAGATATATGTTAATATTACTATAAAATATTTAATAATATCAAAATATTTCAGTCTACGTACTTTAATCATTTTTTTAGTTCAAACGATATTTTTTTCAAGGTATTTTATTTTTTATTTCTCACAACTTTCAATTTTTCCAAAATTTCCCCTCCCAATTTTTTAATGTAACAAATCCTACACATAGTATGACAATATTAATCATGATAATCCATAATCTATACGCAATCCACACGTTTATACCGTATTTATCTTTAGTAATAATTACATTTATTATCCCTAGATTATTCTCCCTAACTCGCGTATCTATACCTAACACCCAGATAATCTAGTCTAGAGTATTATTAGAATGTAAACTTGCATTGTTAAAGCAGATAAATCAACTTAAATAAAATGTAGTTCACGTTCATATTCTAATTTACGACCGCCTAGTGCTCCAAACGATCTCGTATGTGTGTCACAGCATGGAACTCGTCTCTACGAACACTATCATTTCAGAAATAAACAGCGTAATGTTAGGTTTAACAGTATTAAGCTGGCCTTGAAATTTCTTCTACTAAAAATATCTTTTTTCTCTATCGAATAATCTCCGCGAGAATAATCCTTAAAGATCTCTCTAATTACCTGGCAGCATTTGAACAGGGTCTAACCTCGATATAAACAAACATCCTGTTGCGAATTTTTTTTAGCCGGAATTTCCGTGATCGAGATTTACAATTTTCATTAACAATTCGAAAACCGAAAGCATACCGAGCGAATTTCCAAGCAAAATCGCATTTTCGCTAAGAAATCACGCTTGCATGACGTAAATCAGGTGAATTCGTCTAAATACCTGATATTAAAAACTATTTAATTACGAATTAATTAAATGTTTTTTAATATCACGTATTTAGATAAATTCACCTGATTTACGTCATCCAAGCGTGATTTCTTGAAATTTACATTAATTATGAAATTACATTATGAATTTTTATTAAACATGAAATTACATTACGAATTTACATTAAATACGAAATACGTGATGCAGAACCATGATAACTTGGACAGGGAATTCAGATGAGAACGGATGATCGGAATAAAAAGGAACCAAAGGATTTCTTGTACAAAATCGTGCGCGCACATGCGATTCACCATGATTAACCTACTGGTAATGAGCAGCTTCTACATTCTACGTTCTCCACGGTCGTTCACTTAAAGATGAAAACGTCATATGTAACTTTCACGTTATAACGGACAAACCAAACGCTATCTCTCAATCGTCTGCGGGAAAACACGTTTCGTTGGATCTTTCGAACAGCTTAGTTTCGAGCTGGTTCGATGCTCCGATGGCAAGGTAGGAATGTCTACTTTCATTTGCGGCCTAACATTGCCATGAACTTGTGGCAAGTGCAAGTGCATGTTCCTTGCCCGGTATGGCTTATTTAGCTTTCATCTCATTTTAATTAACGTGCCTTATGGGGCGTCAGGCGAATCTATAAGATCGCTGCTATTACCACGTTTTCCGTCAATGCAACTTCTTCAGTCATCCTAATAATTAAGAGTTTCTGATATTTTTCTTATAAATATCGAAATTATATTTCCTTTTTCCACGATCTGGATAAACCGATAACCTTCGATTTTACGAATCGAACTTTGTTAAAATAAATAATAAAAGTAGGATTAATGAAAAACCGAAGACCTTCGATTTTACGAGCCGAACTTCGTGAAAATAAATAATAAAAGTAAGATTAATGAAAAATCGGCGCCCTTTGATTTTACGAATCGAACTTCGTTGAAATAAATAAGAGTAGGATTAATAAAAAGTCAACGACCTTCAATTTTACGAATCGAACGTTGTTAAAATTAATAACAGTGGGATTAATAAAAAATCGATGACCTTCAATTTTACCGGTCAAACTTTTATTTCGAGCTTTCAAATTTTGCGACTAAAATGACGGAACAAATTTTTCGGAGGCTTGAGGAAATTTAAATTAAACCTAAATTCGAATTTGAATTTGCGATTCACGCAGTGAAAATGGTAACAGATAGTATCGTACATTGTGGATATCGAATGTGATGCAGTTCAATATCGAAATCTTTCTGACACACCGGTGAAATCACAATTTTTGTTTTAATCGAATATCATACGTTTCCGAACTGTACACACAATTAAACAAACAGTTTTGATTCGCTTTCTTCGTGAATGAGAATCGTATTTCTATCTGATGAAACTTTATCATTATAATTACTTTCACTTTCAACAAATTCACCGAAGGAATTATTTTCATCCACGGACTGTCTTCTTTGATTAGATATAATGTTCTTCGCTACCTTGAAGCTGACTTGAAAAACTGTAAACTTTCTTCGCGCGATCGTCATTATAAAGATATTTCTGCAACATGTACAGATGTCTACTTGTTGAAGCAAACAGTGAAATGGAACTGTCACTGTGACTCTGCTACAAATTTCAGTTTACGAATTCGAATATCTAACAGTGAAACTTGTGGTACAGAAATTAGTGTCGATCAAAATTTCCTGCACCATATCCCATTTTTCTAATTGTCCATTGAAATGCGAATAAATTAATTATTAATCGTTTCAAATAATTTGTATTTTAAACAACATATTTATACAAACACGTATAACTAGTAGATATAAAAAAATAGAAAGAAAATTTCGTCGAATAATTTCTGTCACGTGTCATTGCAGATAATTATCTTTCAGCTATGTTAATTACAACGCGTTAAAGTGTCAATAATGAATAAATTAATTATTAATCGTTTCAAATAATTTGTATTTTAAACAACATATTTATACAAACACGTATAACTAGTAGATATAAAAAAATAGAGAGAAAATTTCGTCGAATAATTTCTGTCACGTGTCATTGCTTCAGCTATCATCTTTCAGCTATGTTAATTACAACGCGTTAAAGTGTCAATAATCAATAGAGTTTCTACGCGTGAAAATCAATTGAAAACGTAGAATACAATTTTCAGATATAAGATTTGATCTCAGAAGGAATTGAATCTAGAGATTCAATGGAAACACGTTCATACATCTAAGTTTTTCTTCGCAGAACTGTCAAGACGCGATGGTTTCTGACGTTTCGATTCCTCGATTTTGGAAAGATCAATTCTGTTTGTTAATTTCTTTCGTCTACCCAGAGATAACGACAATTCGAGAGAAAATCGTACTAATGGGACAAACGACACGTGATACAGGATGTTTTGCAACGAACAGATATAACGCGATATAAAATAATTCAAAACGAAAAAATGAATTCGAACGGGTAGGTTAAATCCTTTTAATTCGAAACGTTGTTTTAGAAGGAAAAGTTGGAAAATTCTTTGCTGCGCTACATTTCCCAGTACTCGCTAGGCGAGGCTTTTTATCGAATTGAATCGTACGATGTTAGAAAGGTAACTGCGAGTTTATTACTTGTTTTATTGCTTCTTCCGTTAATACATTATTAACGACGATAACACAGCCGGTATCAATTAAAACGTATATATCAATTATAAAGTTTTTTCCACGTTTTCCACCCGTTTCAATGACCGTTTTACTTCCTGATTTTTATCGCTCGTTGCGAAGTATTTTGCATATCGTGCGTATTAATTTGAATATTCGTCGGGTACGTTTCATTTTCGATTATCACGCTCGAGAAGGAAAGGAAGCAGAGAAAGATAAAAGAAAATAAAGAAACCATTGAAGCGCTATGTTGCTCGGGGGAAAAAAAATTTCAAACTTCTTCAAGTGTAGCAGTTTCTCTTCGCGTGATTAAACTATTAGAACGAATCGACCTGTTTTTTTCCCCATTTCGCTGGAGGAAAATCGTGATTTTTATTAATCGTATAAACAACCCGTGGTTACAATCGTATTAGTTCTCGCGCGGTTAGTATACGCGTGATTTCCTGAGAGAAATCAATTCGTAATATTAGCAACTAAGTGAAATCATCTATGGACTAGTTTCTTTGGTACAGCAACGGAACGTGCCGTTGCATCTTACAATCGACACATGATACAGGCTGTTCATGACCAGGGATAAGCTAATTTCTAGACGTTCGTTATGACGCGTATCGAATGTCGCGGAATTTCTCCTTTTTCCCTTTCGTTAATACGCTTTTTCCCATTGCAACTAAGTTTGAAATTAAATTTTAATATACAGGATGAGAATGTAATTAAGATATGTTTAGATTTTTAAGTTATTAATATATATTTATTATTTTCCTATATTGCAACTAAGTTTGAAATTAAATTTTAATATACAGGATGAGAATGTAATTAAGATATGTTTAG
>NIJG01000026.1:1276571-1288887 GCA_002201625.1 Euglossa dilemma | reverse complement strand
CTACTAAAATAACAGCAATTTCGAAAATAAAAATAAAAATAAAAATAAAAATTCGGACGTGAATTTGTTGCTTTTTCGAAGAATCGAAACGTCGAAGCTCTGAAAGGTGATCTACGTTAAAAAAAAGTAGCACTACACATTCGAACGGAAATTTACATGTAACAGTAGAAGTTAGCGCTTTGCATGCAGAAAAATTAAGGATTACGTTACGCTTTCTCGAACTATTCGCACTTAAAAGCTACTTATATTGTATACTGTTGTATTAAATGTCCGTAATGAGATTCTGCTCTTTTTTCGGTTGAATTGTATTCCATTCGATTGAATTTCAACAATTGCTCCTTTTAAAAGTTCGAGAATAAAATTACTTTAAAATTCAGTACACGACAATACGATTTCTTTGGAACAGAAGAGATAATAGTTCATGCATATTAAAAATATCTCTATATTTATATATTTTTCTCGTCCTCCTTTCTTTCGAACAATTTACCGAAACGATTTCCATAATAAAGCGAACAAAACTCTTCGTGGATAAATTCGCAAGATCGATAAATATTGTTACATAAATTAGTAAGGTTAGGTTTACGATAAATACGTATACAATTTTGCATAGCAAGTGATTTTGAAGAGGAATTTAAGATAATACCTCTGTGAATAAAGGAAATTTTTGTCAATCTGTCAATTATAAAGTGAAACTTGTACGGTTACAGTAAATAAATTCGCAAGATCGAAAAATGTTGTTTCATATATTAGTAAGGTTAGGTTTGCGATAAATAAGTATATAATTTTGCATAGCAAGTGATTTTCAAGAGGTTTAAGATAGTACCTCTGTGGATAAAGGGATTTTTTGTCAATCTGTCAATTATAAAGTGAAACTTTTGCGGTTGCAGCAAAATCAAGTGGAGGAAGGGAAACAATGGAGTGCCCTTGTCATTCTGTATAAGAATGGTAGGTGTCGGCACGTTTGCTTTTCATCTATCTGTTTGCGCATGCGCGTCGGACATGTCGCTGCTGCGCGGTAGAATTTGGAACTAACTTTCGCTAGATTCTATTAGATACTATTACTATTACTATTATTATTAGATACGTTCTGCGTATCAGTACGTACCTACTTATGCTTGTCCTGTACTCCAAAAAATGAAAAATTTCCAAATTTCATTATCGCGTCTCTTTATCAGTACAGCAATTATAAAAAGAACGAAACAATAGTAATGTATTTACAAAAGTATGCAAATGTACCTCAGCAGTCCCTGAATAGTAGATAATAGTATCGAACCACGAAGTTTAAGGTTATGTTATGCATCCTTGAATTTATCTCAACGTCATCGTAATTAACATTGTAAAGATGTTTAGCTAGAAAAGTAACGCTTATGATTGTAACTTATTAGTATAAATAGTTGATTGATTGTAATATTTTATATCTTTTTATCGCTACGAACGAGAAATTATTTTAATAATTATACCGAAAGACATACCCGGTATTTTTAATGCTCCATAACCTAGGGAAAAAAACGAAACGTTTGAAACAATTTAATTTGCCAGACGTGACAGATTAAGTGACATTGCTACCAGTTTTGCCATCGGTGAAACCACGTATCGCTTGTTCGAAAAAATCTCCTTCGGAGTGCTCTTACTTGAAAGTAAGCGGAGTTTTTTTGATTTCCACAATTGCATCATTTCTTATTCAGAAATCGAGAGAAACTTTCATAGGTTGCGATTAGCCGCATCTGGAGGCTTGGCTTAAAAAGAACTAATCGTCATCTTGGAAATTTTTATTAAGTCACGTGTAACACGCGTGTGTAAAGAATAAAGATTGAGAATAAGTTTTATCGAAAGCGAAAGATTTGCAGGAATTATTTTAATTAGAAAATTGTGTCCAGTTTATTTCGAGAGTGTGCAGATTGTAATTAGATACTTCGATGATACAGCATTATCTGTTAGATAGAGAAAGTGAACGCGATTCTATAGCAAGTCCCGTGTCAATTCATGTACGCAACTGTCAGAGAAATTTTATAACAACGTTACTGAAAGACATTTCAGAAGCGAGATAAAGCATCACGATTAATAGCTGACGTTGTATTTTAGGATTAATAGAATATCAGAAACCCGTAATATAGTAGTTAATAATAATAGCTTTTATTATATTTACTACACTATATATTATAGACATATTTTACTATAATCGTTGAAATTATTTATATACTTTCATTGCATGATATAATTCTACTAATGTTAAAATCTGCACGAAAATTGTAACATTTGAAATTCGTTACTACTGATTTATTGTCATTAGAAATTTAGCAAAATGTACTTAAACGTTTAAATAAATAAATTCTTGAATTTCAATATTAGACTGGGGAAAAAGAAATCCACTATTTTTAGAATTTCAAATTGATTTCTTTTTCCCCGAAAATAAATTATATTAAGTTGGGGAAAAAGAATTCGCTATTTTTAGAAATTCATTATTTTTAGAATTTCAAATGGATTTCTTTTTCACCGACCTAATATTAAAATTCAAGAATTCATTCGTTTAAACGTTTAAGTACATTTTGTTAAATGCAATTTAAACCTAATACAAATTATTTTTTGAGAAAAAGAAATCCATTCAAAATTCTAAAAATAATAGATTTCCTTTTCCTCGGTCTAATATTTCCTGTAATCTTCGCAATTACAGGAGCAGCCATACCCACAGCATTCCAACGAAAGTTTCTCGAATATCATTATTCACTTTTCCCACCACGAGACAACGATAATTGTGTAAACCTTACGTAGCCTTGGGTCGAATGGTTTTCCTTGTAAAATCTTATATCGTTTCAGCAAGAAAAACAAAAGGCAGGGTTCTTCGGGATTAACCACAACAACGTACCTCGCGAAAACGTTCGGAAATTATCTGGAACTGTCGATAGGAAGTTACGACGAAGTTTTTTTTCCCGGCTGAAGAGATTTCTCCGCGCGTGCGTTACCGATAAATCAATGGTATTTCCGGTTTCTACCGATCGCTAAGTATAAGAATATCGATGCCAGCTGACGGCATTGATATTTTCACGGGAGGGAAAAAGAATTGAAGCGTGTAGAAGTGTCTTTCACGTTCGAGACGAGCGCCGTAAATGGGACAAGCTAAACGGCCACACAACCATGACTTTCTACTTGTCGTGGTGGCTTTTTGTCCAGTAACCGGTCGCCGCTTCTGCTTCCGCCTACGCCATTGTTTAAAAACGTTTCTTTATGAGAAAATTCAGTAAATTTACTGTTTACCGTGGCTCCGAAGTAACACCAGGCATTCAAGAAAGTGTGCACGCGTGATTTTGCGCTAATCCTTCTCCGACAGGTGTCATTTAAATTTATTAAGATCGAATAATCGCTTTGTCGACAGATTTGTACGAGAGTAAACAATTTTTAATTCTACAAACGTGTATTTATAAATTTTTAATCGTTCTTTAATATAATTGTATAAATGTAAATATTCTGAATCAAATATCAAATTTTAGAATACTAATTTTATTATTATTTTA
Organism: Euglossa dilemma; assembly: GCA_002201625.1. Classification (NCBI taxonomy): domain Eukaryota; kingdom Metazoa; phylum Arthropoda; class Insecta; order Hymenoptera; family Apidae; genus Euglossa; species Euglossa dilemma. Next base: position 1,285,378 of record NIJG01000026.1, on the reverse strand, counting down.
ATATCAAATAACATCGGACAATCTCTGTGTAAATAGGTTTGTACGAAAGTGAACAATTTTTAATTCTACAAACGTGTATTTATAAGTTTTTAATCGTTCTTTAATATAATTGTATAAATGTAAATATTCTAAATCAAATATCAAATTTTAAAATACTAATTTTATTATCATTTTAATATCAAATATTAAATTTATATAGTTTCGTGTAATATAAATTGCTTTATTAATTTTACGCTGTTGTTACATTTTTATTTTAGCAATTGCAAAATAAGAGATACGTATTTTCAGGTTTGTAAAATATATAAATGTTTGGTCAGGTTTGTAAAATTATAAAATAGTTTGTATACGTAAAAGCATTTATTATTCAAGCTATTATATAATATGTATAAGTATCATTAGGTATGATATAAAATTAAAAGAATGAGTAGAGGAATGAATACCTTAGATATTCAATCAATTACCATTACATGCAAATTTAATAGTCTGATGGAGAATCTCGGTTAATAATAGCTAATTTTCCATTCACGTTCTTTTAATTGGATCGATAATATTAGTAGTGCAAGATCGATTACGGTTCATAATTGAAAATGTATGTATGTTCATTAAGAATGAGTTGGAAAAAATTGGGATGAATTATTAGTAAATTATAGCTTCGTAAGAATTAGTATCATTAACAAATTATATTTACTTTATCGCGGTTATCAAAATTCTTTTTTTTCCTCTATATTTATTACCCTACGTGTAACAATTTCGTTACAAAGTTCCTATCCTTCCGATAGATAAATAATTATTTTTGATACCCAAGTCGATTCAAGATCCCCCGTGTTATAGCTTCGCTCCATTAATTCACAATCAATGTGATTGAATTTCTTCAACGAAGATCATTTAAAGTAATAAACTCTTAATTACTTTTATACCTATATGCATGAATATTTCTTTTGCATGTGTATTGGATATGAGAAAGCAGTTCCAATGGCTAGTTTGTAGATCTAATATTCATACACTGAAACACAGTAATCTATCGTGTAAATAAATTTTGTCGACTAATTAGACGAAATTTTAATTTATTATGCACACGTGTCGTAAAGTGTACAATTAATGTGCCGTAACATTCGCTACTAACAACGATTTCTTCTGCAATTTTTAAACATCGTCATAATTATATAAATAATCGCAGAGAAAATTGCAATTATAATTACATAATGCGATATAAATGATCAGAAAACGAAATGCCATAGTATATCACGTGAAATTTATAGGGTTTCCGTGAAAAATCGAGGTCGCTGCACACACGTGCACAGCAGTGGTAGTGATTGCTATACTGGAAGTGCAAGTATATACTTGTGGAGCGTGACTTCCTTGCTTAAGATAATATATTATTAATGTCTGCACCAATGAATATACACGTACCCACGATCAGCGGATATTCGAAATCAATTACCCTGAAAATGACATTTTGCGCGAGAAAAATTTATTTTGAACTCGCGAAACTTACCAAAACTCATGAAATCAGTTCGTATACATTTTTATCTACGATATTCAACACCTAGAATTTCGGTAAATATATATTTTTATATAATAAAAATAAACGACACGCGTTCTTTCAGAAAAATCAAAAATATACGAATAATTAATTTTCGTTTTATTACTAAAACTCATGAAATCAGTTCGTATACATTTTTATCTACGATATTCCACACCTAGAATTTCGGTAAAAAAATATTTTTATGTAATAAAAATAAATAAACGTCACGCGTTCTTTCAGAAAAATCGAAAATATACGAATAATTAATTTTCGTCTTATTACGGTTACGTAACGAAATGATGTATGAGAAAGATAATGGAAAGTGTTACATGACAGGAATGTTGTACAATAAAAGGAAAAAAGGTGATAATCTCGCGAGTGATTAAAACAGGAAGAGGAATGATTGAAGAATTGATGAATTGTGTTAGGTGAATATTTTCAAAGAAAACTTGCAGCGCCAATCAATGTACCACTGTTCTGTAGATGGTGTGCAGAAGTGATCGATGATTTTCGTATGTCAAGGATCGTTGTCCGTGACACGAACCACGACTTTCAAATAGTTTCTAGAAAATTATATTCCTCTTATGTAGGTCGTTGATTCTTTTGCTTTTAAATGCCATTTTCTCTATATATGATTTTTATTTTATTGTATTTTTATCACTGGAAATTCTTTAAATTTTATTATAGCTAATATCTGAAAAAAGTTCCATCTATCCTAAATTTGATGGATATCGCATTTTTCAAGAAACGTTTATACCGTTGTAAATTTTCCGAAAAATTATTACTCAAAATATCCGTCCTCGTAAAACATTTCATTTCGATCCAAATCCTGATACAGCGATCCATTAAAATTAGTAAAATATATCGCAATAAATTTTACATCGCGTTTCGTATCAATGTTATTTTAATCTAAACCGTTCGATTTAGAATTTAATTCTACCCTAAATTTTATGGATATCACGCTTTTATAGAAGCGTTTATTTTCCGAAAAATTATTACTCACAATTTCCATCCCCTTAAAACATTTCATTTCGATTCAAATCCTGATACAGCGATGCATTAAAATTAGTAAAACACATCGCAAAATGAAAACAACGATCGAAAATATCCACGCGGTAATACGCAATAAATTTTACATCGCGTTTCGTATCAATGTTAATTCTAACCGAAGCGGTTCGATTTGATTACCTAATTATCGTATATCTCCGTTATCCCATATAATCCAGATTTTACTATGTCACAAAAACATATCTTTATCTGGCAAATGATCATAACGCGATCATCGATTACACCAGTTTAAAACAAAGAATTCGCTGCCTAACCTCTAAAACGCGATCGCTCGAAAGCGAATTATATACACGCGTATATTAAACGTAATTTACCGTTGACACGCGTAAATAAACCTAACCTAACCGCGATTTAAGGATTACTCGAGTGCATCTAATAACGTTAAGTAATACTATTTAGTATCACCAGTTCACCTTGCGTATACGTCACGATCTTATCTGGACAGAGACAAAAGCTGTCGCAGCAATTCGAATTACAGGCTGTGCTCGATCGATTCACGCTTTGCTCGGATTACAGATAACCGGACGACAGATCGTGTTGAATCGTGAGTCGCGTGAAGAAGCGAGGGAAAAGTGTACGCGAGAGGAGAGCTCATCGAGGTCGCCGATCGAGGTCGTGTTTTAGACCACTGTAACGTCTAATCGCGGTGCATGTGGATGATGCTGGTACCGTTGTCTTCTCGCGAGAGTCAGATCCTGGAGAAGGGGAGTTTCCACGGAGAAGATCGGAAGATCGGAATCTCGGACTCTCCTCTGACGTATGACGAGAAGCGCCACTTTTTCACGACCACTCTCTCTACTTCTTTCTCCCCTCCACTTCCCCTCCGATATCCTATCGTCGTTAGGTATTATTTCGGTGATAAACCGAACGTTTATCGACGGCTGGAAAACCTGTCCGCGATAACACTCCCGTCGGTTATCGTCCGGATCTCCTCTCGTGCAACGCTTTATTTCCCTTCGTGTTGCTTATCGAGATTTGTGAGAGCGTAGAGAGAATGCAAGTGCCGTGGATCTTGAGTGAAATTGATTGACCGAGGTTTCTTCTTGCTTTAGTAGAATTACATGTATGTATGTCGGGGATAATTATTATGGTTCATACGTAGCGGCTGGGAAATTTAGAAGGGCGAGAATTATTATTACACGAAAAGGAAATGGTTGTTTCGTAGGCATGCAATTCTCTGCTCGAGTCAATCTGCTTTTTTATCAACTGGGTAATTTATTTAGGAAACGGTTAAGATAATCATCGCCAAGAGAAACGAGAAAAGAAAAATTTTAATCGTGAAATAAATGTATCGGAATTTTTTGATTTTACGAAACGGATCTTTTGTTTGGAAGTGGAATTTTATCAGTCGTTTGAAATCAATCAATTATACTCTGTCATTGGAAGAAAAGTCGTAATCTAATCGCAATCGATAAAATACGTGATCATTCATTGTATGAACTAGACGAATAATAGAACCACGTCGGTAAATACGGATTTTATCTTTAGTTTTATTTATTAAACGATATATTAATTTAAATCGATTGCTTTCAATTAGATATTGCAAATAAAGAATAATTTGTTTATATTACGATATAATTCGATGCTAAAGTTCGATGTTACTTGATTCGTATAAAAATTCTTTTAAAGTGTCGACAAATTTTTTCTTCAAAGATTTACTAAACAAAATTTTGTTCTCGTAATTTTCTGCACTTACACATCATATTTGCATTTTCTTATATGCGTTTTTGCTTAGGTTAAACCGAGTATTGAAATATAAATTAGCAATCTGGAAAGGTTAGTGTTACCGACACCCTCTATAGTCATATATTCAAATTACATAGTACGTCTACGTGTCGATAAATAGTAAGAGATTGGTAATTCAATTGACCATTATCGTACACGTGTATGTTTTATCTTTGGTCAGGAAGTGCGAGATTACAATACGCCAATTAAAAAAGAGATACCAGGGTTTAATTAAATTCTCGATATTACGATACAATACGATACAATATGTATTGTTCTTACACTTGCTACCAGATATATAGTAATATAGAATTTTCTTGCAAGCTTAATTATAAGCTTAATTATAAGCTTAATTATAAGCAGAGATCCTCTATTCGATCCCTATTGTTTTTCTATCTGAGACGCGAACCTACCAAAAAAAAAACTTACCGACTGTTGGCGGATGCTTTTTTCGTGTCTCTCGATATTTACTTCCTTGATTGTTTTGTTTTACTTCAACGCCATGAAAGCATCGGAAATGAAAAATGTAAGAAACAATTGAATCTTACGAACTGTCTGAAAAATAAAAATAAAATAAGTTCATATTTTTAAAACAGTTTTTAAAGAAATTCTTTCGAAACTTTTTACTTAAAATTATCTTTCTCGTATAAGAAGCCTTATTATTAAGTACTCCTCTTTTCTTCTCTTATCATTACAGACTCAAATAACTAATATTCGTTATCTACCGAGATACTTTCTTGAAATTTTTTCTTTTTCAGCAATAAACTACTTATGTAATTGGAAATCTAATCTCTGGTATTCAATTTATATATCGTCAGAAATCCGATGAATCTTCTTAACCTAATTCAATAAAATACAAAACGAATTGTACACTTTATTTCTTTTTTTAAATACATCTTTAAATCAACGATAAATTTGCAATTTTCTAAGAGAAATTTCTAAATCTTTATGGAATTGAATCTGTTATAAGACAAAGATGGAAAGTGTCGAATATAACAATAATTTAGAAAAAATTTCACTACGTTTAACCGAGTGTAACCTCGATCGTAGTTCTAAGTTGCGCAACTCTAAGAAAGGTAATGACTACCGCTGGACCATAGATATTCGACGATATTTGCAATTGAAGTAGATTGCGTGTAACTGCCAGTGTAATAGGTTAATTGGAACGCATCGTAGCCGATAGAATGGTTGGTCAAAACGTATCGGCAGTTGTCGAAATCTTAGGATGAAGAACACGGTCCTGGCAGTACTCTTTTACTCATGCCTGAAACTCTTCGCGGAAGTGAGTTCTTGTGCGAGGTATTGTCATTAAAACTGTCTGTCTATTAAACTAATCGAAAAGTTGCACCTTGAAAATAGAGATAAAGACGAAAATAATTAGCAGAGAAATTACGAGCGTATATCGATATGAAACTGTTTCAAAATTACAAACTTCAAAATAAAACATTTGCTTCGTTTCTTTCGACGTTTTCGAAGTATTTGGAAAATTTGATTCCTCTCGCTATTCGCAAGTGATTTGAAATTCCTTTTACGAATTTAATTTTTATTATTTATATATTTGTAATTTTCCTTGCATCCGGAACCTTTGAAAAATTCATCCCGTTCGTTTTACAAGTCGAAAATCATTCGAAAAGATTATTTCAAATATTTCGTGACTCGAGTCATGCCTTTTTGCAAAAGTTATTTCCTTCCCTTTCCTTTTATGATTAAATAACATTCTGAAAATATGAAAATACGAATGAAAAAATTCGTTTCGCTTTTACATTTTTGTAAAATATTTCTAACTCGAAAATGTTCTTTTTCTCTTCTTCTAGTTGAAAAACATTACATCGTTCTCGCAAATATACATCTTTTGGAAATTTTAAACTAATAACCGTAGAACATTTCGAAAATTTGTATCAATATTAACAAGATTCAAGAATCGAATTAAAAACATTCCTTTCCATCGTTAAAAACGATTAAAAATTTCTCGAGTATTTCATTTCGTTTTTTACCCCGTTCGAATAAATTTGAAAAATGCATTTCTCCCGTAATTTTGTCGAATGTTCAATTTTCTCGCAGCTTGTTGGCCGATGACGCGAGAAACTCCAGTCTAAAGTCAAGGATAGTCCTGCCGGAGCATTACGTCAAAGGTTGGTCAGCAATTCCTAGAAATGTCATTTCCCCGGAATTCTTCCGAGGATAATATATTGTATTTCCAAACGAACGATCGGTATGAGTCGCGGTCATATTACGTACACACAGTGCATTTGTTGTAACCGTTACACCAGGTGCCCGCTTAGTCGTCACGCTTCATCGCACGCTTACCTGTCGCGGGCCTATCCCCACCCAATTTCTGAATCCGCTTCGACTGATTTCTACTATTTCATCCGTAACAAGTCGACCAAAAAAAGCCAAATAATTCTATTCAATCCTGCTCGAGTAACTGTCTCACCTCTAACTCGACTGTGCGGCGATTAAACGGGCAGTGTTGTACCAATTTCGAAATTTACGATATTCGGATTGATCTTCCATTTTCACAGTTGAATTTTTTTGAATGCACGTTACACCTAGGTGCTCGCTTAGTCGTCACGCTTCATCGCACGCTTACCTGTCGCGGGCCTATCCCCACCCAATTCCTGAATCCGCTTCGATTGATTTCTACTATTTCATCCGTACCAAGCCGACCAAAAAAAGCCAAATAATTCTATTCAATCCTGCCCGAGTAACTGTCTCGCATCTAACTCGACTGTGCGACGATTAAACGGGCACTGCTGTATCAACTTCGAAACCTATGATTAATTAATTAATTAATTAATTCGAATTAATCTTCCACTTTCACAGTTGAATTATATTAAACCGATGACATAAGAAATAAGAAAATCACTGAGATATATATAAAAATCATTGAATAACGAGAGAAGTAAATTTGTACGTGTAGAATTTGGCTAAAATACCGTTAGAATTATAAGATCAATCAGAGAAATCAGGACAAATTTTAGTCGATGAGAAATTTTAATAAAAATATAATAACCGGGAATAAAGTGATTCTACGCGAGGAAATAAAAGAAGAATATAGAAAAATTTCTTTTTAAAAAAACGGATATGAATTTAACAATGTACACGCATTTTTGAAATAAGAATATAAGCGTACTGAAATAAGAACGAAAATTTACGTGAACGTGTACTCTTAACTTTTTTTTTTTTGTATTATTAAAGATTAAAGATAATTCGAGTGGTTTAATTAGAGATGTTTAAAGATAAATAATGGAGTGTTTTCTTACTAAATCTGTATTAACGTGTATTAAAGCATTTAATCTGAGTGACGAACGGGTAAGACTGAAAATGCTATGTGTACGTACGGTGAGTGCAAAAAATATTTCTATACCACTGTGCTCACTCTGATATTCTCATATCGATCAAGTAGGCCGAGTGCTTTAAATTCCCTGCTAACGTAAAAGTACTTCCATGCGGTTACAAAAATCTGACGTCGTGGAAATAAACTGCAGAGCTGAATCAAAGTACGTTTCATTGTGACATATATTAATATGAATACTTTTCCGACATGATACCCGTTATATAAGATGTTCCCTTCAACATGATCGTTGAAAATCACTTTCTTGCTTTCGGTGACATGGAAAAAATGCGTCGAAAAGCGAGAAATCGAAGCTGGACAAAAAAAATAACTTTTAAAGAATAGAAAATAGTATTATCGGGATTTCGAAAAATCTATAAAAATGACGTTAATACGTTTAATAATGATAATAACAACAGAATTACGTGTTACGATAAAAACATAAAACATTTTCTAACAAGAATTTAATTATACATGTATAATCATATGTAATTTTTTTTTTTTAAATGTCAATGTCCTTGAATATAACTCGATATAAGTTACTCGTGAATAAATCCTTTTTGTAATTTTTCCGTTTACTTCCTAGCCAATTTTTCCGTGACATTGAAAAGAACATGGATACTTTAATTGATCATGTTTAATGCAACACCTTGTATATGCATGGTTTGTATGATTGTAAGCGTGATTGTACGATAATGAACGTGCAAATTAATGCGAAAACACGACGCAGAGATCAGACCTCCATCGAAGAAAGGTTTCCCAGTGATAGTGGATTTCAATATCTTCGTAGCAGATATCAACTCTATTAATGTAGAAGATATGGATTTCCGGTGAGTCAGGAAAGACTAACAAAACGATATTTTAATTCGTTCATTGCTAATTGCATTTTCATTGTTAGTAAATCATGTCCAGTCTCTCTTTCATTTATAATAATAACGATGTATTAATCGACCGATAAAGTGAACGTTGATAAAGTCGATATTTGAAAAACGTATACGATGATAAAAAGACTGAGCTTTGCGAGTTCTGAATCTAAATCGTTGAAATAACTCTGAATATTTTTAAGAGTATGACTATTGAGAATATATAACGCTGTTATCCGCAGGATCTGAAAATTTGCAGAAAGCGAATTATATATAAATATATAATATAAAA
>NIJG01000026.1:1256629-1270502 GCA_002201625.1 Euglossa dilemma | reverse complement strand
AAAATTTTGTTATTAATTTTTGTATTTAATTTTGGTCAATTATAATTTCTTCTATCGAAGATTCAGATTCGTTATCGCTTTCCATTTTTTCCGTATGAGAAAGTACTTTTTTGGCTTTACAATCTGCAACTTTTTTCAAATAACTCATTGTGTATTGATTAAAATCACATCTGCAATAGTGCAAAAAATATTAATAATTGTTAATTGATTAATACAAGTTAATACAAGTTATATACCAACATTTTGCTCAGATCATCGTATTTCTTTTGCATATTTTTTTGTAGCATTAATAATATCGGCATTTGAAGTGCCGTATTCATTCTTGGTCCATGGTTAGTCAATATAATTTCTATCCAAAGAAAATAAAAATGTATGTGCCTCGTGAACTCTAGTTCTGATGCTATGAATTTCAAAATTTTCTCAATATAAATATCGGACAAATCTTTCACTGTTAAATTAACTAAAATAAAGAATATAATAAATATATATTTAAACGTATATAATCACATATTAATAAAGTGTTATTAACTTACTATCTGAACATGGAATATTTTCTATAACACATTTTATTAACAATTTTTCATTAAGTTTCAAAGCCATCATTAATGCTGAAAAATTTTATATTAATATATTTTTTATTCTAGTAAAATGTAAAATTATATATAAATCTCAAACCTTTCCCATATTCCTTTTCATTTAAGGTTTTTTTTACAGTTTCTGGTGTAATTCCTAGTTCTAACTGAAATGGATCAAATACTAATCCAGTATCTAACGAATATATTAATAATCCTTCTGTCGTTGCCGCAGCCCAAGCTTGTCCTGCAGACAAAATACATACAATTACTAAAATTACTCCATAATAACAATTTGAAATAAATTTAAAAATAAATTTAACCTGTTGGTGAAAACTGTAAACTATAGACTCTGACTTCTGGTTTTATGTTTCTGCTTGCCATATCTCCACTTCTAACGCCTGGTAATCGTAACTTTATACTTCCTCCTTCGTTTTCTTCACGTTCTTCTACCAATGCTAAATTTCCAAATTCTGTTAAATTTCGTCTATTGATAATATCCTATAAAAAAGTTCATTTTTATTAGAAAAATAACACTTTCTTCCGAAAGATAAACGAATTAATGTAAAAACTACTCACATCAACTGCATCTAATGACCTATTCTGTGTTATTACAAATTTTTTTACGAGTATACATTCCTGTACATTGTAAATACATATATTTTTGGATTGACCACCAGCTAATATACACATACCATCAGCTGAATAGCAAAGAGTAGAAAAGGCCCTAAATATTTAATTTCATTAATGTGATTTTAATTTTGATTTAAATTATTTTTATATCACTATATATGATAAAAGTAGCCAATTAGATTTATGAAAATACTTACTTTCCCTTTAGGCTTTTCTTAGCTGTAATAAGATCAGTGTCAGATCTTCCACTACCTAAATCATTTCTCCCTTCAATGCTACCAGTTTGTACTGCTGTTTTACAATGAAAAAACGAGATGTGCCCATCCAAAGTTGCAACTGCCACTTCTTCTCCATTTGGTTTATATGTTACACATAAACCATCAGCAGTTAATTGTATTGTCTCGTGTGAAGAGCCATTTTCGATCACATTCCATATTTTCAACGTTTTATCCCAAGATACAGATACTAATTCTGTGCTTACAGTATTTGGATTAAATGCCAAACTGACGACTGGACCTTCGTGACCACCTAATATCTAATATATACAATATATAATAATGACAATATTTAAACAATAATTCTTAATTATTCGAGTAAATTTATACTTTGAAAATCAAAGACATAAATTTACATTTTGGTATAAGATCAATCCTCAATCTATTTAATTTTATAATATTTATCAGAAATATACCTCTAGAAGTGTACCCAATTTCATACTCCACAAATAAATTTCAAAGGAATCTTGGCCACCGGCTGCAAGAAACTCATCACTTGAATCTAAAGCCACACAGGAAAATTGTACTGGTCGCAAGGAAGTAAGAGTTCGAAAATTCCTATACCTTGTTAAGTCATATGCTCTAACAGTTCCATCAAGTGATGCAGAAACAATAAATTTCCGATTATGACTAAATGCTACTCCTGTTATCATAGACATATGTTCTTGAAATGTAATAGAACAGAATCCATTCATTGTATTCCATAATTTAACTTTCCCGTCATCGCCTCCAGTAACAATATATTGGCCATCAGGACTATATGCTAAGCAGTTCATATTATTACTGTGACCTTGCTGTTTCATGGCATAAGTTTCACTTTGCCACTCCCATACTAATAATTGACCAGCTGTAGAACAACCTAAGGCTATCCAATCGCCAGTGGTATTTATAGCAATTGATGAAATACATTGATTTGATATGCTGCAAAATAACAGAAATACAGATTATTAAAGATGAATTATATTTTTTTTGGATGATAGTATATACTATAACTATCAACATAATATATAGAATTAAACATTACCTTAGAGAGTGTATCATATTTACATCTGGCATTTCATATAAATAAAATGAACCATTACTAAATCCTACGACTAAAATATTTGTCTGCTGATGATATCCAGCAGCAGTAAGAATTACTTTTCCTTCCTCTTGCTTTTCAACCTCATTAGCTAAGTAATGACGACACATTTTGGTGTAAGATAATTGTTTAATTTTTGTCTCACTTTCAATACCCTTTTCCTCTAGTTCAGGTAAATTTCCTGTAAAATATAAACTGTATTATTTTGACATTATTTATTCATATCTACTCTACAAAATTATAAAAAAAAGATTACGTGATTTTTGTAAATTATACTCATAAACTCTAGCCTGTTTGTCTGTTTTCTCTATGGCTTTTTCAATATTAACATCATCTTCTTCATCACTATCTGTTTTTTTATCTTTTTTAAGTGGAGGTGGTTCCCATGGCATTAAATCTTCTGGATCAATTGCACATTCCCAAATACAGAGCTGTCCATTTCTTTACAATACATATGCGTAATTATTATCTTATAACAAAATGTTTTTATAAGAATTGCATTCAAAAGACATACCTGCTAATTGTACATAAATCATAATTATTTTTTTCAAAAAAGCATGCCACAATTCCATCAGAGTGACCACCAAGATTAATATACCTGAAGTTTGCATACTTTTCTAAACTATAAATTTTGGTAGACATGTCTTTAGAACCAACAGCTAATAATTTTGAATCAAAAGACCAATTAATAAAGGTTGTTTCATCCAATGATGCATGAAATACACGTTCCATAATAAATGGATTATATTCACCAGTTTGTAAACCAGGTGCATTAAATATAAAAACTGAAAAAATAATTGTCATTAATATAACTTTTTAATCAATCTAGATTTATAAAAACTTAAATATATAGATCATTAAAAAATATACCATTATTTTCTTTACACACTGCAAAATGTTTACCATCTGGAGAAAACTTCACACATCTAACACGTTGTTTAAATCTATATTTATGTATTACCATTTTACTAATCATACTAATTATATGAGCTTCACCCTCTGTAAACAAATTTATCAAGTTAATACTTATATCTAAACTTCAGGACAAACATTACCCATATAAGGTACATAAGGACATTATACCTTCATTAATTGCAATTAATAATATTCCATTAGGAGATAAGTCAATGTTTCTATAATTATATCGGCTTTCTACAGGCAATGTGCTCGACTTATTACTGAAAATAATTTTTATTCAAATTATTTCATTTGTATAAATGTTTAAGAAAATAAGTATATTTACTTTTTTAAATCGTATATTGTTATTCGATTTCCTACAGGACTTATAACTGATGATCCATCTGGAGAAAATATTAAATCTCCTTTACGATAAACTGCACCAAGCAAATTACTAAACTGTAAACAATATATAATTAACATTTTGTTAGTAAGAAATAATTTAATTTAATTTAAATAAAATTCAAAATTATTTTTTATTCATCTCGTATAATTTATCATAAAATACAAACTTCTTTTTCATCAGATTTAGAAAATTAAGTATTATACATTATAAGATTAGGTTAGAAATACTATATAAACAATACTAATATTTATTCTATATATATGAGATGTTTATTTTATAAATATATTTTATTTACCTTATATGCAAACTTCATGGTGTTTTAAAATTCAATTACATATGTAACTTATTACAAATATTCTTCAATTTTATTGAACACGTTTAACATCACATTTAACATCAGATTTGAAACACGCATATTACAACCCTTACATCACAACTTCCGCTTGATATATCCGATCACGTGTTAAAATTAAGGTGTTGGCTCAAAATTTCAGAAACTTTCTACCAAATTTAATAAATAAATATAATAATAAATAGTAATAAAATGATTCGTACTGTTTTAATATATGTGTATATNTTTATGTGTATAATAAAAGTTTAAATTAAAAAATTTATTCATAAGACCCAAAATATTTCTGGCCATAAAACAAATAAAATTAAAACAAATAATAAAGATTAAAATTGGCATATGAGGTATTATGGATAAATATTGAATTTTTATCCGAACTTTTATATGTCTGGCATACGATCATAGAAAGAATATTCAATATTTAGCGATAAATACAAAATATTAAGAAATCATTTCAACTTTAACTAATATTTTTATTGGAAATGCAACATTATATCTTCATTTAAATTAAGTCACGTGTTCAAGTGCATTTTGGTAGAATAACCTCAAAGTATGTTATAAATGTTATACGATAGATTTAAGTGATAGGTGAGATTTCGAAAAAAATATTTAGTGCATTTCTAGATGAATCAAAATCAGAGAAATTAGTATAAAATGGAAATAAATACAGGAAACGCGTGTCACGCGCTCGAAAAAGCAAAAGCTTGCGCAATAAAGATGCGCAATGGTCGATTAGAGAGCCTATAGCACGGCTGACGTCAGATATAAAAGATGAAAGACGCCACAGGATTCGCTTGCAACGCTGTAGCCCGCAGTCGCAAGCCAATAGCAAGCGAATAGACGTTACTGAGTTTCGGCAGACTCTTCTTCTCTCACTCGTCACTCGTCACATGACCTGCACTCCCGTACGGTAGGCCATATTTGACAGTGGCACTAGTTTAGCGAAGTGAGTGCGTGAAGATTGCTCTTCATCCGACATTCGTGTTTCGACAACCTGTAAATACTCGTGATCGATTTGACCTACGAGTCTTAAACACATTACAATGACCAGCGAAATGCAAGACGATAATCCGATTTACGCGCCCTTCTTTGGGGTAATGGGCGCCGCCTCAGCCATTATATTTTCTGGTGAGTTTCAGTTGTTTGAATTTCTAGATGAATCTAGATGAATTTGATTTGAACACTTAAACGAACAGAGCGCGAATGCGATGATTTATAGTTTGTACAATAAAGGATATAATACAGTTATCGTAAAAACGTATCCTAACATTGGCAGTTCTATCATAGGCACGCCATTTTCTTTACTGTAAACGACATAAAGTATGGAAAAACAGAATAAACCTGAAGAATTAACCAATTTTGTTGTACAATTAGTTTCAACGGATATCCAAGTTCTCTGATAGTTCATGATATAACTTATCTATTCCTTGATTATTTCTGATAAGTTACATGCGAACGATCAATGAGATTAAACGTATATTTTCACGATCTCATAAATTTATTTTGGTATATTTTATCGTTGTCAAATCTGTCACCCGGTGATATATAATATAGCACAAGCGATACAGGTGTGTTCTAATCTGAAGTACCGAAGATGTCAAGGATAAAGATTCAATTTTGAAACGCCATTTTTCTAGGCACATAGATCTAGGATTTCGTAATGTTCCGTAAATGCAGTCCAACTAACTTAATTTTACATTACGAGAGAAACATTTATGCACCGCGTTTGGAGGCTGGGACCGACTATTATTTCATAATGCTGACCTCATTCAATACTTTTTGAATAAAGATTAATATGTATCGATTCATGGATACCAGAAGTAGCTAATACAAGATTTATGGGGATCGATGGAAGATTCCACCAGATATACCTATCCAAATTACTTATCTATTGATCCCAGTTTAAATTCAATTTTCAAAATTTTTCAACACTCTCCTGCTGTAGTGAGAGAAAAGGCATGTTTAAGACCCGCTAACTTAAACTTTCAAGCGTCGTTGGTGGGTCCCTATCAAGGAAATCAATACGAATCCCTTTTCCCGTGTGCGCCAGTCTTGAATGGACGGCAACACACAAGGAAAGCTTGACCTACGAACAGAAGCACGAGGAGTTTGGAATGCATGAAAAATCTTGATCTTGATCCAAATAGAATTATCTTGCTTGTCCAGAAATCTAACATTTCTATGTTTTCATTCTTACTTCTTTCCTTTCCTTTCCTATCCTTTCTCTTTCTCTCTTTCTTTCTCTCTTTCTCTCTCTCACCATGCATGTGTGCGCGCGCGTACCTAACATAATATATGTGCATTTTATATATATATACATATATATGTATATATATATAGAGGGAGAGATGTATAAATGAATCTTCTCTTAAAACCTATCGTTTAAAACACGAATTTTCTTCTGATCAAACTAAGGTATAAATTAAAAAGAAAAAAAAAGAATTATCTGGTTGTGCCACGCCCCCCTACTCACGGGATGGGACTTACATGATTATCATGTGACTGCCAACGTGAGAATCATGTGACTACGATTTCCAGTCACGGCGATATAATTTGTCATGATACTACCTGAAATTTTTCGTTTCTAACATATACAAAATCGAAATATTGAAAGAAATGTTGATGGAAATTGCCACGATATCTAGTAATACCATAGAATTCGGGTCCGTGACCTTCTCATTAGAGATCAATATTAAACGGGATCGATAGGTCTTTATGTCTAGGGAATGCCCTCTATATACTTCGAGGATCTGTCTAGCATCTCGTTGCTAGAGAAAAAATGTTTAAATAATCACACATGAGAATATTAATCTTGATAATATTAAATTATTAGTTATTATTAGTTAATTTTTATTTTTTTATAGATAAAACTTCTTTTACAATGTTTGAGTAATTGAGCATTACAGTTATTGAATATTGTATGAAAAGTTATATGTTGTATAACTGTACAATGATGTATTTAATTATAATATAAATCTTTAAATGATAAATGTAGATAAATGAAATTAAATACAATGTCATACCTGTTTTACTTCCAGCTCTAGGAGCAGCATATGGCACAGCAAAGTCAGGTACAGGAATTGCAGCAATGTCTGTTATGAGGCCAGAACTTATTATGAAATCTATCATTCCTGTTGTCATGGCTGGTATCATTGCCATTTATGGTCTTGTAGTAGCTGTTCTCATTGCTGGTGGTCTATCTGAACCTAAGAATTACAGTCTATTCAAGTATGTTATACAAGTTACTTAATTGTTCAAACTTACTTTAGAATAGTTTAGATGAATAGTAATGGAATAATTTTCTATGATATAAGAAAGACATTTGTTCTTTATATATTTTAATACTGTAAGTATATTTAAAATGCCAATTATTGTTGTTTTGATATCTTATTTATTATTGTTTTCATTTATATGTTGCATAGAACATGCTATTGCCAAAAATATGATGGCTATTCAAATATTATTTTATAGGTACTAAAAGCATAATAATTTTGAAACATTAATTACGATTTTTATCGACTCATAAATACCCTTTGTTTGTTATAAATTATATTTAGAAACACTTAGGTAGATTGTTACACCTAATTGCCACAAATTAATTGCTCTAAAAATCTTAGTAATGCTTGTCTATAGATATTCTTACTTATTCAGTTTGGGGCTTAATTAATTTTAATTCTTTTTGCTTCACTAAACGTTAGTATATCCATACATAATCAATTGTTACTTTTTCCTCCATAGTTAACAAGCAATTTTTTTGGTCTTTTTACTAGGGGTTTTGTTCATCTGGGTGCTGGCTTATCCGTAGGTTTTTCTGGTCTAGCTGCTGGATTTGCCATTGGTATTGTTGGTGATGCAGGTGTGAGAGGTACCGCTCAACAACCTCGCCTCTTTGTTGGTATGATCTTGATTCTAATCTTCGCAGAAGTATTGGGTCTCTACGGTCTCATCGTTGCCATCTACTTGTACACCAAGTAAAAAAATTTTAGTAGCAGGAATGCAAGACTCGTCGCCTGCAACCAACAGCGCTCCCCGACTATTATAATATTACGACTTGTTTCGACATTTTACTTAAACACATTTTTTCCATGCATACTCACATCGACTCATCTAAGCATCCTTCTGTAATACTGTATTCAAGTTGATATATTAGAATTCAAGCATTGAATAAGTACATATTCATTACATAAATGACATAATTGTTGAAAAATACTGCAAGCAACAAGAGTGCTGAAAATCTAATGAATTGATTAAATGTTTTAAATTGAAAAAAAATATAATTCAGTCTTGCAGGAAGAGGATGTATGTACAGAAGACATGAAAAGCAACAGGCGACAGGGAGTTACACTGAGGAAAGACCCCAAATATCCCATGTCGAACATTTCTCTTTCACTGTATAGTAATCATTTGTAGTGTAGTTTGACATTGAATTATCAATTAAGATAATCGGCTCTACTGAGTGTATAAAGGAAAAAACTGTTATTGATAAAAGAATATTTAGCACAATTACATATATTAAATGCGATTGAAGTGGCAGTATACAGATTGCAGATAAATGTCTTTTATGACAAACGTCTAAAGAATATGAAATTATAATATCTGAATTAGAAAGTGGAAAGAACACGTAAGATTGCGTGCGGGAAACAGCATAATATGCGAAGATTGTACAAACTATATCTTGAAACAAACAAANAAAAAAAGAGAGAGAGGAAGGAAGAACACAGATGTTGTACAATCGAAACTACAAGACACAAAGTATAGTATGTGGGATGAAGTTTTAGAGAGAAAAATGAAATGAATGTGAGTAGACAATGGACAGATACATGATAGTATTAAGTCAATTCAGAGGCTGCTGGGCGTATCGGGAATTTGCATTAAGGATAACAATATATGGTTTACAAAATAATTTTGGGTGACTGCAAAGGCCAGCAGTGATTCCCTTCTCCTAATTCTACATACTTTACATTTCATTAGATATATACATATGTATATGTATATATATATATTATATGTGTGTGTGTGTATATACATATATATATCAATGAAGTGACGAGTGTGTTTAAGGTAATACAAAAAATTATTCCATACGTTTCAGCAGATGTATGACTACCTAAGAAAAGGGGTTACGAGATAATAATGAAGAAAAAAAATAATTTGTACATTCCATAATATGTTTGTTCAGTGCAGGCGAGCGGGCGCTTGTAACGGCGCGACAAATGTAAATCTGTGGAAAAAGGAACAAAATTATGTTCGACGCTTAACATTTCTTTCACAACAACATTCTTCAATAAATATAATTATGGGGTTAGCTAAACGATACGAACAAAATTTTTATCGCTAGTTCACTGTTGTGGGAGCTGACAGTGGACTCTGCATGTATTTATGGCCTTTTTAATCGGCCACTATCTCTCCCCGTAACGAATACATGGTGTCATAATCGAGGACAGAAATTCGTTGCGCCCGCTTGCCAAATATTATTGACTGCGCAGTATTTTCTATCTAAAAAAGAAAGCAAGGCTCAACATGTAGGCGCATTTCCGGGAGAGAAATAAACTTACAAACACAAAATATGTTAAAACTTCTCAGTTTGCAATAACAGCGCATTAAAACGCATCGCGGGAAAATTTTGTTTTGAGCAATATCGCAATTAGAAGTTGAATTTGTTCTTTTTTTTTTTTTTTCGAATTCTTAACAACGATAAAGGAAGAAATGGAATAAAAACGGCGTAACGGAAATGGAAGAAAAGTCTAAAACGTTTTGAAAATTCTTAACTAGTGTATAACACAAGAAAAGCGCAAATGCGAGTCGGGAAGCGGTGGTGGTGGCGGCTTTCTGCTACGAGAGAAAGAACGAAAGAGAGATAGAGTGAAAGAGCGCGAGAGCGATCTTCACTTTAACACATTTTACATTCGACAAAATGCAAAAAGCACATAAATATATTATGCCAGTTACCTCTGTTCCTCTTTCTTCCTACGTCCTTAAATATGTTTCCTATCTCTTTAATAACGATAATTAAAAAGAACATCTGCTATCTAATCATAAACTGTGCCCGTATATTGTATATATCACCCGCCATGCTTTACATAATACGATTAAAATTTTTTAGGCTAGATTAGGTTAGGTATTATTGTATACCAAACCTTGTGTAGCTGAGAGCGAAAGTAATCGATGTGGAAATAGGCATGCTTGTGTGCGTTCCGTATACGTGGTAAAGAAAGGAAGACCGATGAATGCTAGCACGTGTGGAAACGAGTGAATGAAAAGCCAAGAAAAACAAAAAAAAAAACAAAAAACAAAGTAAAAAAAAACGAAAAAGCACTGGCAGATGGAGGAAAAATATCGCTGTCACCGCCGCCGCTCTCCACCCCCTCCCCCCCACGTACTATCTTCCAGTGTTATTGAAAATAGACTCATTGTTGAGCGCAAAAAAGTGATACTGATCAATAATAATTATTTATGTTATAATTCGTCCTCGATGTTACAGAAAAAAAGAACCGTGTTTAATAAAAATTTAATTTGGACAAACAGTATCAGTACTCACTTGTATCATCGAAAATTTACCTAGTTGTAAACATACACTATATTATTAGCGATAAGAATAATTAAACGCATGATGTTGATGATCCATTTTTTATCACTGCCATTCAATTTAAAGAACCATGCTTTCTATATTGCATTACGGGTACCTAATGCCCCATTATAACATTGTTCAGTGTTTTACGTGTTTGAGGAAAAAGATAAAAAAGATAAAAAATGAAATAAAAAGATAGTGTACAGAAGTAGCCGGTTAAAAGTCAGTACGATATGAAACAGGAAATTTATATTGATTTGTCAAGTATCTCGGTTTTAACGTTTTGTTTTCCTTTTTTTTTTTTTTTTAACAACTCATGGCATTCGTCAGGTACTCAATCTCGACATATTTGTTCCTCACATATGAATGTACAATTATTGTTTACGTAATGTGTTTAGCAATCGTTGAAAATTAAATTAACGTTAGATAGAAATTACTGTTGAAGCCGCATAAAAAGGGAAATGCAAATTTGTTACGTAATCGAACTTATTTCACAGATAGAAAATTTTATCTGCGCGTTTATACATAGTCTCATACCCTACGACATGTATACACACCTATACACGTATACATACGTACGTACACATATGGATATATGGTACATAGTCGGTGTAAAACAAGGTCATTCTCGAAAATAAGTTAATACTCTACTTACTTTGATTTAAAACAATACGATTATCATTGTTAACCAGGATACCGGAATTTGTTCGAGAAAATATTAGTTAACGTGTATTAAGAATAATTGCAAATATTACTTTAATGATCGATCCTTACAGAATCTGTGTAAATACTTTAATGAAAAATATATCAAGAGATGGAGTCTGTGATTAGTTCATTTTATATTATATTTGTATCTTAGCGATAATTGTTAAATTTTATAAAAATTGCAAGCTTGAATATAGATGGTGATTTAAGAGGGTGATTACGCGCGCAAAAAAAACGATTATTCTATCGTGTTATTTTTTAAATATCCGACATCTGCATTATGTTTCGTTTGACAAAACATTTTGCATCGTGCCGTAAAACACATATACGCTTTCCTGTGTATACGTTCAGAGATGCGTTATTCTTTTATGAATATGTAAGCTGGATTATTAAGCGTTTTCGATACGATAAGGAAATTCACACGAGTAATATCTAAAAATGATACTTTTTACGTAATATCGAAGTCCGTTTTTGTTTTATCGATTTGTGGTAAAAATTTGTTATAAACACATTAACAAAAAAAAAAAAAGACGTAAGAGGTAAGATTATGAAGTAAAAACATTTTGGACGTACACGGAGTATCTTTTTACGACATGACAAAAGCATTATATTTTGTTTATTTATATTATATATATAATGATAATAATAATATATATATATATAATATATACTAATGGTAGCTGGTAACATTACGTCAGTTTAATGTAAATGTTCTTAGCAAAATAGAAAAGAAAGACTCGTAGAGATACAACGAGAATCGCTAAAACAAGTCGCGTATTTAGAATTATAATTAATTCTAATTTGTTTATATGTACGCAGTTGTGTTTTTAAAAAAGGCTCTACACATATACCAAATAAACACTGTTTATTAGAGCCAAACACGTGTAATGCTATATCACATGTAGTAATATACACTAAACGCACTCTTTGTTGTATAGTAACAAGTTTCTTTGTAGTATAGTTATTTATTTCAGTTAAAGTTATCGATTTCCTCCAATGAATATCTTAAAATCTCAGAAATCGTCATATACTTGTATTATTTGTTTTCGTTATTAATATTTATTACCGGTACTCGTTATATATATATATATGTATAGGTATGTACATATATATAACTTTAAATGTGCAGTATATAAATAGGAATATTGGTGTGAGAAATGTTTATTTTGAATTATTTTGAGTGATTTTGCTTTGCAAATTCAGCAGTGCTATTTTGTATATTAAAATGTTAACAATCCAGTGTTCAAAACTTTAATTTCGTTTACCCTTTTCGTGAATATGTTATAAAAAAGAAAGGAAAGGTAAGTAAAAACAATGAAAACGGATTTCCGACCCTTATTCTGTTAATCAGTCAACACTAAATAATCGATTATTGACTCGCATCTGCACTAATTACATATTTAAAACAAGTTATCGATAAGTATGCATATAGAAATTGAATTTAGTCACATACTTTGTTAATTGCGATTATTTAACATGATATATGTATGTACGTGACAGATGATTCATTCGTGAAACAGGTAAGTACTACAAAAGAGCTATCGTTCAAGTTGCTAATTGCTTATGCTTTTTTCTTACTTTCAAATTTAAATACTTATACGTTACTGTGTCGTATTTATAATTAAAAACCAATAGCTTTTTCAAGCACATCTATTATTGATCAAATTTACGTTAATTATAAATTTTCAGCCAATGAACTGGATCACACGAAATATTTTACCTACTACGTACGTCATTTCAATAATGTTATCTTTTTTTCGCGTGTATTACTCAAATTACATGTATTCCAGTCGAGAATGCGAAACTCAACATAGTATCGCTATTAGATATATATATATACATTTATATATATATTTGTATATATATATATATATCTCTCGATATTTTTAAAGAATAAAATATGCACGATTGATCGGAATGTCGATTTTGAATTGATCTTTGAATATACATATTGCTTAATTTCATGCTATATTCGAGACTGAATATTCAGTACGGTTTTACTTTAACGCGATGGTAAGTATAAAGGAGATTTTTATATATACATGAAGGTAATTTGTAAAATGATGTACGCCATTGTAAACTGAAATTCTTATGCTACTAAAAGAATATATAAATATATACACACTGTACGCATTTATTAAAATTACTACGTAAATATAACAATGGCAATCGAGAAAACGACTAAATGATAAAAAGACAGGATACCACATTGATTCTTGTAAGATGGATAATTAAAAAATATGATAAAACGATATTACACCGCGATAATAGAATTAACATTTCACAAGATGAGCAAACAAATATTGACATTTAAAAAAAAAAAATCGGAAATATCTTTCTTTTTAATTAAAAAAAGAAATTCAATTCTTTATATATACTTTTGTTTA
>NIJG01000026.1:1239256-1253497 GCA_002201625.1 Euglossa dilemma | reverse complement strand
ACTAAACAACGAGTTAGAATTATTAAATTTTATTATCCAAATGTTTCAATATTTTTATTTAAAATGAGCTTTATGAAAAATTTGTAAACTTGAGTTGCGAAATTTTCAAAACTGCGATTAACAATACATTATATTTTAATGAAATTAAAAGTATTATAAATAATTATAAATAATTTATACATAAACAATAGTAATTTAAATAAATTCATATGCTAACCTGTGTAATATATTTTAGAAGAACGTTCATTAAAGCATTAATAAACTCTGAATCAGAATGATGCGAAGGTTCTAGCTTTTCTTTGATCCATTTATAAAGAGTATTGGGATTTGGGTCATATTCTAATTGACGCCATATATCTCCCTGGATTTTAAGAAGCGGATAAAGGAAGGTCAATTCTCTATCCTCTAAGATCTCCGCTAGTCTCTCTTTTGTCTTGTCTGCTTCGGGTAGTTGGCTGATAAGATTCACCTTGCTCTCATTAAAGATCTGTGTGAGTCTTGCTTTGCCTTGGCTTTTATGTAATTGCTGAAGTGTAAGTAAAAATAATGGATGATGCTGACCGTTCTCTGTCACAGCAACAAGATCGGTTAATTGAATTAAATTATCCACAATAGCCTTGGCTGTTAAGAAGGCAACGTGAGAAGCTACACAAGGCACAGTACTCTCTTTTTCTGGTATATTGGACACTAGTTCCTTCCATCCCTCATGTATCTGCTGTACAGTAATCACGTCTGCTTTCTCTAATTCGACTATCAGTTTAGCTGCGAGTTCACGTTCAGAATCTCCACGATCTAATGTATTAGAATATAACGTATAAACTGCATGACGTAAAAATCGTTCAGGTATCTTAAGATCTTGAAAAGCTGTTATTGTATTCTGCATATTCGTATGAGAAACAAGATCGTCCATCAAGGTGTTCACCTTCTTCAGTATTTCCTCTCTAGATGTTCCTTTGTCCTTTCTATCGCGAGCTTTTTCTCTTTTATCTACAGGACCTTGTTTTATAACAATTGCTGGTGACAATTCCTTGTGCAATAATGGCGAGTTGGGTTTTAATGTGCTACTACGTAGAAGAGGTAATTCTGATGCTCGTCCTGGGAACAGATCTATTAATTTAAATAATAATTAGAAGTTGTTTTAATATAATTTTTTATTTCAAATTTAGATAATTAAAACAATTATATATATTGAAACTAAATTTTCATATCTAACTTGGTTGAACCACATATTACACTTATATTTTTTTTTCAACCAAATGTTACTTTAATCTCACTACTTTTGTTTTAAACATTTCAACAATTAATTTCTAAAAAATTAAATAGTTGGTTACTTAAAATACATACCACTGTTGAGAGGTAGGTTGGGATTGATGTTGGTTTGTTTAAACATCATAGAATTAGCTGGTGGTCTTAGTGATACTTCTTCTGGATGTCCAATCAATATCTTATTTTTATTGAAGCGTAATTGTTCTTTATTGCTATCTATAATTTCAAATGATTAAATAAATGATAAATTAGATAAAAACCTATACGTAATAAAGTACCATTTAACTTTTATAATCCTATGCCCAGACCACTGAAGACCCACTAAACAATAATAAATATTTCCAAAATCTTTTTATAGTTTCTGTGACTGACAGAAAAATCTTTAAACAGAATAGTATTTTATTATAGCTCAAAGAAAAAGATATTTACACTAAATGAATAATTACTGATATATTTAGGAATTTATTAAAAATTTAAATCTTGCTACATTTATCTTCCTTTGGCTTTGTTACTTATTCAAAATCCTATTTTTGAGTTTGTGCAATCTTGCAAATACATATTGGATTAAAACAAAACTGTATGGTTCAAAAGAGATTTAGGCATTGGATTTTACTATCAATATGTACTTCAAGGGAGTACATAATAAAACAATACATACTGTTATTAAAGTTTTGTGGTAAATTATGTTGCTGTTGATTGTGTTTTCCTTGATAGTTATTCTGGTGACGACTCTGGTTCTGATAGTAACCCGGTTGGTTACGTTGATTGTGACGGCCATAAGCAACCCCGGAAGTTCCAGAGAATCCATTGGGGCTGAATGGAGATGGCATGCCGAACGATGGAGAAGTTAATGGTATACTTCCCATCATATCCATGTCTAATCCGCCACGTCCCATTTTTCGTAAAAATTCAGCTCCGAGGCGATCCTCACGTCTATGGAAGCCATTTCCCCTCGAAGACTCTTCATTATCACTGCGGATTTGGTTAATAGGCATTGGACCTTCAGTACTCGTAGCCTTACGTGGTACCCAGCCATCACGGCGTAGCTCAATGACATCACGCAGCATAAACTTGATGCGTAGAGGAAGATCTCTGCTCTCTGCCAAGGAGTTCATACGTTTGAAATATTGGTCCATGAGTCCGCGACCTTTATCCGAGTCAAGGATACGGCCACAGGTACGCATGATTTGACAGAGACATTCGATATCCTCAGCAGTGTCCCCCCTGGATCCCCTTCGCCTTTTCTTCTCCAATAATTGCTGGATGCAACGGTGTAAAATCGTTTCCGATACGATTCCCAATTTTCCCAGTTCTCCGATGAATTTAATGTTACCAAGCATTTTGCGCTTAGCCACCTGTCGGCGTTCTTCTTCCTCTGGACCGAGTTCATCTTGATTTTCAAATGCCTCACTTGCCTTTGAACGATTTTCAAATTCGTCTTTGCACTTGTTAAGAAGGAGAAGTGTGAATGTGCTTTGGCCTTTTTGACTTTCAATGAGAGCTTTTCGTGGTTCAAAGTTTGCAGCTTCGTCAGACAGCCGTTTGCACAGCTGTGCGTACATAGAACTGTACTTGGGTTCATCAAGTGCTTTTTCGAAGATCTAATAAAATGATTACAAACATTGAACACATATCAATAGGTTGCAGGATAATGCTTTTGTGATAATCATATTTAATTAAAGAAATAAAGAATCTATAAAAAAAATTTCAAAATATAAGTAAGAACTACATTATAAATTAATAATAAAATACTCTTTTTTACAATAATTGTTTATAATTGTTTACATAATGGCATGCAAAAGTATCAGAGCAAAGAAGTTTTATGTATTTTCTATTAAAACTAGAAACTAGGAAAATAAGTTGTGCTAATTATTATATGAGAATATAAATGAATATTATTCATTATTTAATATTCAATATTTAAAAGGTTACCAAATTACCTAACTGAAGACTTTTGAATGCCATTACACGTACTACCTATCTTTGGTTAAATATTGTAATATTTTTCATTTACTTACCAAAAAAATGACACCTCTGAGAATCACATCAGAATTAAGCTCAACGTTGAGCAGGTCGTTGCTCAGCTTTGCGAACTTTTCCGGCGTAAGCTTATTAAGAATACCCCGCACCTTTCTAAAGATGAGATCATTTCTGCTTTCTGGGGTGAGTGCATCGCGTCTAACAGTTGAAGGAGGGATCCAGCGTTGCTCAGTGGATAGGGAGCGAATATCGTCCCTGGAAGGCATCGAATTTTTTTAATTTCAATGTATTACAAGTGATAGTGAACACGGAGGATTGTTTGGGTGTAAAAAGAAGCAGCTCGTGTATGACCGTTACAGTCAAGGTAACTTTGTAGACCCTGACCTTCCTCCCGAGACACGAGAAGCACCCCCCGGTCCTGTGGGGTTGTCCGTTGTTGCGCGTGTTTCGGCCCCCTGAGTGATAAATCACAGCACACAGATCTTCCTTTAGGAAGCTGGAACAAAAAAAAATTACAATAAAAATACTGATCATTTTATCAATAATTTATTGCTTACACGCATGCTACTCCATCCATGTTCGACTATTAATATGCAGCCTTTTGTACCTAATGATACAAAAATATAATGTATTAACACACATGCAGTTAGGATGCTTAGATTATGAGTTATTGTGGAATCTGGCAAATATTACAACATTACATTATTATACTACATTGATTTTAATTAATATCCAGGTTAGTTTAACTAGAAAATATATAAAAGATTTCAATTTAAATCATTCTTGGACTGTTTATGAAATATTGTATTAATTAAATCTTTCTCAAAAGGAAAGATCGACAGTACATAGCATAAATTACATCTTCTCTAATATTTCTTGGTAGCAAATGCAAGATTAAATAATGATTATCCTGTTCTGCACGAATTTGCTAATAATAATATGCAAAACACATAATACTCACACAAATTGTAAAATAAAAATTTATTTTTAGAAATAAAGTTTTTAAATATATACAATATATTTTGTCAGACAAAGACAATATCTGTTTTATAATTGTCTCAACCGCATAGTGTCTAAAATTTCTATTGTATTCTTCAATAAGATCATGCAAGACAAACAAAAGACATTCACATTAAATCGATAAATAATAAATTAATGATCATATAAAGATTACAGACGTATTTAATAAACATTATTTAAAGGGCAGATATTTAAAATCCAAAAATAATATAGTAACAAAGATTTAAAAAGACAATTTATAACAAAGGAAAAAAATAAACTGCTTTTCTTCCATATATTGCATATAATAATGAAAATGAACCAGTTGCTTTTCAGTTTTATAACAATCGAACTTCTAATGGCAGGAGGCACGGATTAACGTGTGCAGCCTTATTGCGCTCACAAGTGAAGGTCTTCAACGGGCAGGACTAGGACCTTCTCCAGGGAAATGGCTTTGATCTTGAGGTATCGGTTGCGAACAAAACAACCAAAAGCCGTGGACGATGAACGTGGAGAGGATCGTATGTGGGGCGCGGCTCATGGTCAGACGGTCAATGAACCTTTCGTCGTCTCACCTCGACCAATCTCGGCTTCTATCGTCAGCCTGATCGGGTGAGGTCGGACAACTTCGTTCTGACTTCGACTAAGGTCGTCTTTGACCGCCTCTACTGAGCGATCCATGTATTTAGGGTGCGTGGCTGGAAAGCCTCCGCTCTGTTTTCAATTATATGGTGGCGAATCCAAGGAAGAGATAATTTTAATTTGGGGATAAAAAAAAAAATTCTAGTAACAATTCTACGCATAGTTTTCTATATGTCATCGGTTTTTTGCAAAACGCAGTATCATGGATACTTTTTCAGCATGAAAATCTTGTTACTTTTGTTTGTAAGATAAAATATATATGTATATGGTGGTGGATTTTACGAATCAAATAATTTTGAAAAATTTATAACATTGTGAATATGCATATGTGTTTGGACCTTCGCATTAATCATAATATAATACGACTGTAAAAATTTGATATATTTATAAATAATTGATACAATAAATGAAACGTGACAACACGCGGTGTTTTGCTTATTTTTACTAAAGATACATTTTTTACTGACAAATACACATGTCGATATCGTGTTTTCTCCTTGATGAAAACAATCTCAGTAGCAAATTTTTAGCAACATCAACAAAATACAAAAAAGGCAGAAGTATACGTTATTGTTTTAAATTATTTTGGATGCTAAGATAATTTACTTTAATAATGTAATTTTTGAATATTAATACGAATATAAGGCTTCTCGCCCGGTAAAAGCGGAAGTTAAATATGGTTGAATATCTATGTATGTACATACACATTCATCGTTACTTAAGAAGTATTACTTTAAGGTTGCACGATGAAGGACGTCGCCTGAAACACGCTTCGACATTGAAAATTTTTGTAGTGCATTAAACCGGTATTCGATCTTATTTCCTTTTAAATTCATATTACCTTCATTTTCTGACAAGTAAATAAAAGTTTTATTAATATCTATTACCAAAATAACAATCTAAATTTACCTACATAAACTTAACTTCAGATATACAGATGTAAATATCTAACGATATTTCAATTATATGTAATAAATGATATATACTTATAATGAAATGATTTTCTAACTACATAATTGAATAACGAACAATCGAAAGTAACTTCTTTTATATCCTTCACAATTTTTTTTTTTTTTATTTGTAATAGCAGGAAAGCTTTTTAAAATAATAATGTCTCATTATAAGTTACAGACAAAAATTGCATAAAAATGGAATATACTATAAAAATAATGCATTCCACAATCAAAAAACTTATAAAATCCTAAGATCATGACATTGGAAGTTTGAATTTTTTTTTAAAGGGCAAGTATAACACATACTGATTTAAATACGTTATAATTATGTACTTACTAATATATTATTATTATGAAGATAAAATTATAAGCTTTTTTAGGATTTTTGCGATTAGATTCTTAAAAATTTCTAAATATTTTCAAAAACTTTTATAATAATTTGTAATTCAGTTAAAATTAACGATGTAGTTATAATTAAATAAAACAAAAATTGTTGAAAATGGCAATCGTATCATGCATCGATTGACACGTCATAAAAACAAGAATTTAAAAAATAATTATGCACATATGAAGACTGTCATCAATAAACAAAGAAATAAGAACGAGATATATAGTAAACAGTTGCTATCCTTCTTTAAATACTTTGAACAGTCCATTACACTATTTCCTCATGACACGTCACTGATGTGCCATGACGGTTGCTCTCGACGAGTTAGAACAAGGCTGCCAACTTTTGAAGGCCGATAACGTACAATATTAACGAAGATTGCAGAAAGAAGGAAATGAAATATATTAAAATTTAATGAATTTCTCACTACACATTTAAGCCAGTATATATAAAATATCATACGCTCTAAACATTTCTAGGAAAATAACAAGCAACATGTATTGTACTGCTACCAACATTATAAACTATAATCATGAAAGAAATAACATTATTCAAAAAAAAAGTACCTAGAGAAACATCACCAAAAAAATATCTGAACTCTTCGATTTTAAAATATTTTCAGATACGTCACGACAAAGCACATATTATCTTATCATTTCACAACAACCGATTTCAAGTAAAACTTTATTGTTGTTGAATTTATGGTACTTTTTCTGCATACATATAGACGATCGTTTTTATATTTACACATTAAAACGCGCACACGAACACATACACGGTATTTACCAAAAATTTCTAGTAAGTGACACAGTTACGTAGCGAAGTGCAAATTAGTCGTATACAGTGGACAGCTGAAAGAAAATCAGTACATCTATTCATAGTACGATAAGCGCTTAAGTCTGCTGTAACAAAGAGGCCACATACGGTCGTCACACGTTCGACGTAGGAACAGTCATATGGGCGAGCATTTAAAGGCACTGAGCAAATGTGTAGCCACGAGTGCGCGTGTGTGACATACTATGTCCCAAGTATTAAATGTTTCGAGGTTGTAATCGTTAATACGCCATTATAGAAACTAGAATGACAAACAATATCAGATTGAAATAAATATTTTCTTTGCAAATTATTCAAATAATAACGAGTTTTTCCTAAAATATAGAATTTTTATATCTTCGTTATTTTCGAATTTAAACTAATTTTTACAGATATCACACTGAAATAAAGTTACACGGAGAATGAATAGCTATAGAAAGTATTTTCTTTTATAGTAAGCAGAAATTCGATTACATTTGGCAAATATGATTCTAAATCTTTGCTTCTTTTTATTAAAACGGCCAATCGAAAATATTAATTTCCTGTAAATATTTTATAGTTTATTTGTCCACCTTGATGTACAATAATAATCAAAAATATAGAATATAATTATGTCAAATTATATTGTCAATAAACAAAATGGGAAACATAGAATCTTTTAGTTTAATAGAATGTCCAAAAGTTAAGAAACTATACGCACAAAAATTGCACTAAAACGTTAGAAACATGACAGTACACGCCTGCTTGGTTTCGTGCATGCTTATGCGTGTGCGTGCACATTGATTGATGAGTACGTATGTGTACTTCGTACATACGCATGTTTACAAAAGAGTCTGTAGAACATCCGTCGGAAAATTAATGTTCCAAATGGTGGAAAATTTGCTGACTCGGATGTAAGATATAATAGAACATATTGCCAAAAGAATAAACGATCGAAAATTCAAAAATACACTGAAGTACAGACAATTCTTCGGAAACGATTAAAGAAACGTTTGACGTAAGCACTGCGATCTCTAAAATAAACGTCTCGATTTTGCAATCGAACGAGAAGCAATCAACAATCGGAGCTGAAGAAACGTATTAATTTTAAAATTGTTTCAAAAAGAAGCTGGTAAGGTGACACGAGAGAGGGTGGGGGTAGGAGGGGCGAATAACCATAAACGTTAAGAATTTTATATTCACGCGTTAGTTTAGAAAAATGTGTTTCAAATCGTGATTGAAAATATATAAAGCGTAAAAGAAGCATGCGAACAGCTATAGAATCAACCTACATTAAAAGTCACTTCGATAAAATGTCAAAAGTGGGAGTTGCGTAGGTGCACGCAAACAACACTTGATTACCATTCGTGTATTTTTAATTTTCTATGCTATTTAGATCAAAACAAGTTGATTGGACGAAAAGATTGTAATTATGGTGAAGGGAAACAGATAAAATATGATAGGGAGTCGACAAATGGAAGATGCGTTCAGAACCGACATGACGCACGACCTATGTACGAGCTGTATTGACTCCAAAGCAACCCTCCAGAAAATTCTATCAAATTTTAGAATATTCAAAGGAATTTTTTGTAAAGAAAATACATGCATCGTGGTAATCTAGCGTTAAATTCGTTATATTGGCAACTACACAACGAAAAATGCATGATTTTAGCAAGTAAAACGATGAGAAATCACAATAGCGTTTACTTACGGCCGACGGTTGTTGTTTCTGAAGGCTTTCGCAATCTGTCGGTCGTACTCGGGAACTTCCGTACCGTACGTCTTGTCAAGCCAGTGTCCGCCATACAACTAACCTCTGGTTCCACAGGAAGGTAGCTTATTAATGATTTCAACTGTTCAATAGAAAAATTTATTATTAATTTTTCTTACTTTTACTGCTGTAAATGTATTAGAAGGTATAAAATAAATGTATTGTTAGTTTTATTTTTGATTCTAGCGGTAGTAATATATAAGACGGCATTTCAGACACATTTCTATGAGTTGATAAAAAATAATTTTGCATCACGACTTAGTCTCTATATTAGCTTAATTTGATTACATATTTTTTGTAAAAAATTAAAATATCTATTTAAAAGATTACAATCCATTTTTTAATGCTATATTCAAATGTAATAATGTTTACCGGATATTATTTTGGATATAGTAGTATCGACGGTGCTATAGACACGTTAGACTATATTTAATTGCTCTTATATTATAATGTAGATTGAAATGCGTATAATATACATTGTGTTATTAATCATTTAATACAAGAAAATAATTATGTCTTGATTATACGTTAATCAAAATACTTATTTCCAAATACTAAATCAGAACTCAAAAAATATGAAATGTCGGTAATATAGGAATTTATGAAATACACGGTTCTGAATACAAAGAGACTATTGTCACATGGGCGGTGGATTAGATCATTTAGGCAACTGTCAGTTTCTAAGATTCGATACATAAAAATAGTTCTCTTAATTTTTAAATGTGAATTAATAAAACAATTTATATTTAGATATTAAGAACATTTGTGATAAAATATTTCAGGTTTGTTATGTAGTTCTTGATATTTATATTCATTTATACATTTTTATCTCGCATTAATTTAGCTTTTTCGTATATGTATTCATCATATACCATTAGATCCCGAATACTATACAGCTACATACACGAAGACGACAATGGTCTTAATATATTGATAAAAGTTTTGATTTAGCATATCATTTGTATAACATTACACAAAATTACCTCTAATTAACATACCATTTTTAATGGGTTTAAAAATATTTATTTAATATCTACGTCGTATTTTGAAAAGTTCAATAAATTTTTCATTTATTATCAATATTATTGTTGACAGAAAATATAAAAGTCTAAATAGTGTTAATTTAAATGAGTTACAGTAGATACAAATTTTAATACAACTTCATATATTATTGAAGTCTAATGATTCATATATGTAAAAATATAATATATCAATGTTACTTATAAATGTACCATAAAGGTTTTATGATTTCTTTATATATTTATATTTGAAAATATATAACTACACGTGAAAAAATTATTGGATATATATCTTAAATGTATTTCTTCGTTATTATTAAATATTTTAAATCTAGTTTTTCATAAATAAAGAAGGTTATAATGAAACATATATTTATTTTTAGAATGGCTCACAGTTCTCAAACATATGGGTCCATGGATCAACGGACAGATGTACCTGATGTAGGATTTAGTCCTACTGAACTTTATAGTCTCAGTGAAAATATTACCACTAACATATATACAATTAATACAAGTTGGAGGACACTTGAACGTGCATATAAAAATATTGGAACCAATAAAGATAATCAGGGTCTAAGAGATGAGGTGTAAGTAATTGTATTACAATATGGGAGGCAATCTAAAATGAAGGTCAAATAACTTAAGATTATATATTACTCATTAATAAGATGTAGATTTATTTCAAATGAAGCTTTATCTAACTTTTTTAGGAAAGATGTTTTATCTTTTTATTTTTCTACTTTTTATGGCAATGCAAATATTATATCTATACAAAAAAGAATTATGAGTATTTAAAAGTTCCCGATTTATGTTAAATTATTTTATAGTTATTTTATATTTTTCATTGATATGCAAACAATTTGTAGATTAATTTCTGAACTCAAAGCAATAGTACATTTTTTATTTATTTTAATGAATGTTATATAATTGTAAATTATTTGCTTTTTGTATTACATTTCTTTTATTTTGCATGTAGTTTACATTATATTTGTATTTTATATGTACTTATTTTTTATAAGGCATGTTACGCAGTTAAGCACAAATCAAGTAGTAACACAAACAAGCAAAGACATTGCAAGACTGACAGTGCTAATGAGGCGAGGTGATAAAAAATTGAAGTTACAAATTGAAAAACTCACCACTGATTTTAAAGATGCTTTACAAGCATATTCAGATATGCAGAAGGTACAAGATACTTTAATGACTGTATTTCAGTCAATTATTTGTTATATTACTTTCTTTGGTTTGTTAATTGTTTTATTATGATATTTTTAGTCAATTGCAGAAAAAATGAAGAAACATATTTTGCTTATAACTAGTATAGAAGATCCTGATGGAGAAAATGTTGAACGTTTACTTCAAGCTCAAGAAGATGAATACAGACAAATACAAAGGTTTGAAAGTACACTATTTATTATTTTTTATAAATATACATATCTATATTACACATGCCAATAGTGAAGAAAGTTTGATTGTATCTCACAGTTTGCATACAAGCAATGGCAAACATTATAAACCATATTAAAAAAATCAAAATTTAAATAGGCTTTTTTCATGATTTTTATAAAAAACACAATTTGGGGATTTTATAATACAAATATCGAAATAACTTGAATGTAATATTTCACTGAAAAGATTATATAATTGCAACATCTATTATTAATATAGAAACATTAGAAAATATACTTAAATAGATGGTAAGTTTGTTTCAATGCATATTAATACATGGTCATAAAATGATATTACCATATAATTGTAAAAACGTGGTTTAGATGTAATTGTTTCTCTCTTGACATGCCTAGGAATCTTGAACAGGAAAGAGGCTTACTATTAGACAGAGAAGAGAAGATAATGCAAATCGAAGGTGATATTTTAGACGTAAACCAAATAATGCGTCAATTGGCAATATTCGTATATCAGCAAGGAGAGACGATTAGTAAGCGATTCTGCTTTATTTCTATAAACATATTTGTTTTTGAAATTTCTTATAATCCTTTTTGGTTACAGATACAGTAGACAACCATATAGAAAATGTTCACGAAAATGTTGAGTTGGGCGCACAAGAATTAATCAAGGGAACTAATTACCAAAGTAAATATCGACGAAAAGTTTTTATCTTATTGTTACTCGCAATCATAGTCGTTGTTATATTAATTATTGTTCTAGTCACTAAATTAAGTTAGCGCTCCTAATAATCGTAGATACTGTGAGCATATGAAAATGGTTGTCTCAATCTATCTTACTGATCATAGAACTAATATTGTGGAAAAATATAAATTGCCAGTTTATATATCAGACATGCAATATGGGGAGAGGATAGACTTATTTTATATTCATTTATAAATTGATTAACATAATTCAAGCGTATTATGCTTGTTTGCGTTCGAATTTGTAAAACACATTACACTGTTCTCATTGCACATTTGTTTCTTATTTTTATTTTGAAGCAATTTGAATTAAAATAGTTCAAACTGGAGCAATGTGTAACAAAGCTATCAAATATCTGCATTATAGTATACAGCAGGCTTCTAATAATGGAAGAAACAAATTTTTCTTTCATTTTGCGAGAGGATTAGTATAAATTTGAATATAATAATAATGCAAAGCAATCGTTATAACTTTTGTTTTACTTTTAAGCTATTATTTAAAAAAAAATTTGATAAATCATTTGATTATATTATATGTTATTTTTTCAATAAATTGTACAGCATTATAAATACAACAAGTGTTTAAGCAAAGTGTTAACGTTATATTATAGCTTCAAATTTTATAGCAACGTATCTTTGTTAAAAATTCATATTAAAGTTATGTATTCTACTGATCGATTATACTATACTCTATGATAGTTTAATATTTATCATTATTAAACAATTAATTACTATAAATAGTAAAATTATTGATTAATTTATTTATCATAGAAAATTTATTAAAAAAAAATACTTTACTTATTATCTCACTATATTGGTGTTAAAAAATTACGAATAAATGCATGAAGTGATCGTAAAGGAATATAAATTTATTTTAGAAATATATAAAACAAGCAACGTGGCATTAAATTCATCCATATTAAAAGATTAGTATAAACAATACATAAATAAACTAAATTTTTTCGAATTTTTTAATAATTATGACCGATGAATAATTTGTTTTTTTGATTGAACTTGCAATTTCTTGTTGTATATATTTTATTATCGACATTTCTTTTTTTTTTTGTTCAATTTTTAACAATTAATCGAGTGTAATGGAAAGTGACTAGTTGAAATTATATCGTGCAGATTAGATACTTTTTTACTAATTTGTCGTTTACATGTTATTACTTTGAAATAAAAGATTAATTTCTTATTATTAAATAAATAAAGCACATAAATGTTAATGTTGTAAAATAATATTACATACTAAGTCGTTCCCCTATTTTATTTTAGAAATACAAATCTGTGCAAACTGGAAATGAAACATGGCTATACGCAAATATTGTTCTTTATCGTTTTTCCTTCTTTCTCATATATATGAAGTTGTATATAAATTAATACTAATATACATATTTAGATATACATACAGCTCTTTTACAAATCAGATAATTCAAAGAGATGTTAAAAAAAAACAATAATTTATATATTTTTATGTGCTCGATTCTCTACTTTACATTTTTTTACAAGAAACTGTATGTTACTGAAGTTTTTATCACCTACATAATAATTTATTAGAACAAAAACTTAAATGGATATAGAAAAAGTGATAAAAATACGATATCCCTGATCTAACAAACATAATTAAATTGTATAAATTGTGAATATAATACATTTTATAATAATTTCTTAATAGAATTATAATATTGTTTATTACGGATTGTATGTACTCCCGCTGAAGCTTGCAGCATTAATAGTGCAAAAGATATATAACACAAATTATCGCAAGATTGAGACAGCCGTTTTCAGTGGATCCATTTGACTCTTATATGATTACTAGGCATTCCAAAATCTAAAAGTCCAGTGATTACATTATCATTAAGATTATATCTTGAATATTGTATATACAACTAACCACTGACATTCAAAATAAATTGCATTATATATAATACTAACATTGTTACATTGTTAACATGTATGCGAATGACAACAGTTTTATTGCAATAACGAACTTTGCGATGTATCGTTATTATTAAGAAATCAAATTATGTTCTATCCCTCTTTCTCTTTTAGAAATGTATTGCATTGTTTGTAACATTTTATTAAAAAACAGAAATTTTAACTTATTGGGACATAGATAGTAAAATGAGAGTAATATATTATTGAAAAGACTTTAACACTTATTGAATACTGTGTATAGTTTTACTTTGCATCAGTTTCTGTCTTGATGTTTTATATTTTCTAGTAATATTCTGCAAGTATCATTGTGATAGAAATCATAATGTTTAGCAATTACATGTAAACA
>NIJG01000026.1:1211300-1239138 GCA_002201625.1 Euglossa dilemma | reverse complement strand
AAAATATATTGTATTATCAATACATGAAATAACATTTAATATTTCGCACTACCGTTTCTTTGTCGCGCTTATATTGTTCAGCCTGCTTTATATATACAAAACATATATTTCATTTTATATATATATATAATGTTTAAATCACTAAAAACTTATGTCATAACATACACTATACTCTATACTTTATGATAGTTAATTTTATATTTACACGATTTAAAAATTTGTTTTGGACAAATTACGTTCTAAGAACTAAATTTCTTAATTACTATATACGTATGAGATTTATATATAACAGCGTAATTTGTATCGTTCGAAAAGTACCTAATATACATTTATAGTACGTAATTTACAAAAAAATACTTAAACAAGGAACACTATACAACAAAAATAAAATAGATGCATAGCAGAAGCATATGTTTTTCTTCTACTAATGTTCTACCTGGAACAGAATGTAAAAATGATTTTTAACCCTGATACGAATTATTGAAAATTTATATTTAAATATCTGATAGAAAAGAGTTAAAGTCAAATCATGAAACATTCAGTCTTAATTCATTTATGTGTTATCTTATTCTTGATAACCGATGTTATTTAAATAAACGTGAATATATTGATAATTACAATTGACGAAAACAAAAATAAAATAAGGATAATGCTAGTATGAACATCATACTTGATGATACTGAATTTTTAAGCTTTTATCTTATTTTGTTGTTGAGATCGTCTAGCTTTTATTCTCGCTTGTAAAGTGAGAAGAAGGCCTGCGAGAACGTCATGATTAGGCAATTTCTTGGCAAATAATAAACGTTTAACTGAGTCATCGTAAGTTAGTAAAGCGACCATATTTTGTAGTAAAAATCCTTGACAGTATTCTAAAAGTTGCGTGGCATTATAAACCTGAAAATTATTAATTGATAAATCATTATATAATTTGTATTTCTTATTAGAAAGGTCTGCAATACATATATATATAATATCTAGATGAAATACCTTTGCATGAATGTACATAGAAACAATATTATCAAGATCAACCATGGAGGAACACTGTGCCTCACAATACCTAAGTAAACCATCCAATTGGAAAAAATTCGCGGCAGCCATTAATTCCAAGACGTCACTTTGATTAACTTCTAATGTAGCACAACCACCGTGATATAGAAACTCCATAACCATCTGCATATTAAAACACGGTTTATGTTTTAAGTAAAAATGTTAAGATTATTCAATTTTTCTTTTAATATTATATACCTGGAAGATATGATACCGAATGTCGTTGATTTGTACAATAGGAGGATTTCCCTCACATAATTTTGAACTTAACATATTCCTAAATCTCGGGGATGATGTGACCAAAACAATCTTATGACCATAGAAAACTCTGCCTTCTACTCTGAATTGTACATCGCTTAATTCTGGATTATTTACAAATTTGGGATCTATTCTGGATCCACTAGAAAGCGTTGTATCTCGAATAGGTTTTATTGGTTCCCATCCAAAGCATGTACAAAAAATATCCGCAAGGAGAAGCGTTGTGCCTTCTTTCTACAATCAAAATACAATCCGAAAGGTGTAAAAAGTATTTTTACTTATTTATTTTTAAATAATTAAAAGCAAGTTTTGAGTGTAACATACCTTACTGTACCTAAAAATATTGAATAACAAAGGAAGACATTCTTGTACAAATTGCGTCGAATAATCATCTGGACACACTTGTAGGAAATCTTGAAGCAATTGGTCTATTATTGAGTCCAATCTCATTTCGTGAGCTGTTGCAAGACTATGCATCCAGCAATGTAATGTCCAACTCACTTTTAACCCACGAAGTTCCATCGTGATATCTATAAAATTCACATTTGTATAAAACTTTGTGAACAAAACATATTTAAGAATATTTTTCTAATTTGGTCATTTTGAAATCCAACTTACCTAAGTGATTGCTTTCAGCGCTATGATACATTGCTTCTTGTAAAGCTTTAGTCTGAACCTTATTGAAAACTGGCTCTTTCCCTTCTCTTCTATTTCCTCTTCCATCTACAGTCTGTTGTTGTGGACTATTTCCAGCACTACCTTCCGCTAAAATTTCTTCTAATGATAATACTTCTTTTTCTCCGCGTTTAGCGGAAAAGTTTAATGGATGTGATAGCAATTGATGAAGGCAACTCTTTTGTCCATGAGCTGTTGCCACTGATATTGCACTGTAAGATGAGAATATACTGTTACAGTTACATTTCTTTTAACCAAAAAAAATTAAACTACTGATTATAGAAATAAGATTTTAATTCGAATACGCAGATATATTTTACTCGCCTATAACAACCACGCTGCGCAGAACCAGAATACGAAAATGAATCCTTTATCAAAGTTGATAAGAAAGGTTGAGCGCCATGAGCCAAAAGCAGTGCTACCATTTCATAATTGCCAGATGCTGTAGCTGCTTGCAATGGTGTAACTGTGGATTTATCTTCGCTCAGTTTAGCACCACCTTCAACGGCTGCACCCCGTTCTAACAGTATTCTGGCAATATTACAATGTCCTAATAAAGCTGTGTATGTTAATGCAGTCCAATGTTGCGTTTCTGCATTGAATCCAGTTTGATTACAACACGTGCTGTTAAAAATGTTATTAGATGCGCACGGTGAACTTGAAGATGAATTTGGAGACTGCACATTTTTTCCCGGTGTCATAACGGATGACACGATTGGGCTTCTGACATTTGATACATTTGGAGTCACTGGGATTTTAGAAGGTGTATTTGCTGATTGTCCAGTAGGTGGTGGTGGACTTTCGATATTCAAATCGGCACCAGCGTCTAACAACGCTAGAACAGCGGTTTCATCGCTATTTATACACGCTACCATTAAAGCGGTAAAGCCATTATCGTTCACAGTGTTGATTTTTGTTGACGGTAAAAGAGACATAGCTTGAGCTATTAAATCTGCACGTCCGCTTGTTAACATCTTGAAAGCCATATCCATAGTTAAAAGGCGAACATATTCGGAGTCATCAATACGTTTCGAGCATACTGAAACTTCCTCGAAACTGTGAAAGAAGGAAAATAGAAAATGTTTGAAACATAGGAGATAACAGACGAATAAATAAGAATAGAAAATAAAAATCCAGGATGAAATAAACTCGGTTAGCGTTAAACTTAAAGGTTAAATTATCAATCTTTATGATAAAAAGGCAATCTAGTGGAATAAATTTGTCTCTTGGTATAGTTGAATTCTGTTTAATATTTGTCTTTTTATGATCATATAAAACCTCATTAAAAAATGAGCATTACACCGTGAGACATTTCTTTATAGGGTATCCTAGCTTTTTCTAATATCTGTTACCATATCGGCCGGACGGGACAATCTACGCCAGGCAATAGCAATCTCGCAGCTTGATTAATGTCATCTTGATCTACGACTAGTCCGTGCCTGTGTTCTGCATGAGCAGTTGCAACTCTGAGCCATTCGACCAATGGGGGAAGTACGACATACGCCCGTTCGTATGCAAGCTCTTGTATTCCAGAACCTCGTTCACCGTGTTCTAACTGTATAAATATAGTTTCGTCAGTTAACACAAAAGGAGTAAAGACAAAGGTGTAAAGGTAAAAATTAAACGGGCAAACCTGCGAACATCTCATGTAATAAAAGAGGGCATTCAATGCCTTGGTTGTCAAAGGTATAGTTGAACGTCCTGCTTGGGCTACTTTCGAGATTAGATCTATTAGTTCCGACATTGACCCTACGCAGGTAGTTAGGAGCGAAGGTTCTAATGCGGGCCCCGCTGCATCTCTCCCGCTACGGGACGACGAGGAGGAATTCAAAGAACTGACACTGGCCCAACGAGGCATAGCAAGAGCACCTATAAACATCAGAAATAATCTTATGATCGTACGAATGTTAACGTTATAAAAACGTATTATAAAATAAAACATAAATTTTTATTGCAATGGGTTATCGTCGTGGCTGTATAATTTAAACCATAGAACAGTATTATAATGGCCTGAGCAGAAAGTTCAGGACAAAGAGGTATTCATGTGACAAAGAGGTATTCAGGATTAAGTTTTGGCGATTTAATTTTATTGCATGTCCCTAATGAAAGGAAATATAACTGCGTAGTAGGTATAAAGGTTTATTGCTCGGAAACTTTAGAATTTCGTTATTTCTACTTTCAATAGGGTAAGGATTTATTCTAAACTCAAGGATTTTCCAAAAATGATAGAATTGTCCTATGTTCCGACTAAACTGGTCTTAAATCCCTACATAATACCATTCGGCTGTCTCGTTAATTTATTTTTTCTGCATTTACATTACATCTTACTTATTATCGGTTTCGAAAGCGGATATTCTCCTAGAAATGATTGTCTTGGTTGACTCATCATATTCGTGGAATTAGTTATAACGGTTGCAAAGAGTGAATAATTCAGATAAAGATTTTGTAATTTTCCAGAAATTTGTACACTAGTTTTAACATTTTGTTTAAGATAGTTTAATGAATTTTTTCAATATTAATATTGATATCTCAAATTTTGTAACACTATGCTATTATATTTACCTGATGCTGTACGGCCAGCATTCAGATGCGCGTATGGTTGAAGAAGACCCCATAAATCTCCACTATTTGCAATAGCATGTTCCAACATGGTTGCAGTCAGCGTTGTATGCGAATCAGTTGGTATACACTGTAACAATATTTCTTCCAACAGATTTTCGATTCCAGCGGTCAAATATATGGCTGCGTACTCGTGTATCATTCTTCCTAGTCGTACATCAGACATCCAGCGAAGAAATCGCCCCACTGGTAGTTGTAGTCCGGATCGAGATGCTTTCGATTGCTTTAGCTGATCGCCAGATACGGCGAACATCGCTGCAGCACGCAAACACGCCTATTTATTTTTATATTATTATGTAATTACCTTTTAAATAATTCCCACTAAAAGTAAGACATGTTCAAAACAAAAACATAAAGAAATTAATCGATTCTTATCTTCTAAATTCCTATCTTCTTATCAATTAAAGAATTCCATTCGTTACGCAAAGCTCGAGGAGTGGTAGATTTTCACCTTTTTAAACTCCAATTCGAACACTTATCTTATAGCCAATTTTATGCCTATGTGAGTTTTGAAAGGTATAATAAAATGAAAGAAATCTTTCACAACTTGACAGATAAAATTATGATTTCTCAATGGTCTTCGGTAGTTTAAAGCTTGTGAACTCCATTAGTTATCAAGTTACAAATTTATAAAGAAAAACTAATATCTAGATCAATCATAGACCATAA
The DNA here is from genome assembly GCA_002201625.1 of Euglossa dilemma. Classification (NCBI taxonomy): domain Eukaryota; kingdom Metazoa; phylum Arthropoda; class Insecta; order Hymenoptera; family Apidae; genus Euglossa; species Euglossa dilemma. Next base: position 1,233,870 of record NIJG01000026.1, on the reverse strand, counting down.
AAATGTAAATAGAATATAACGTGCTTCTTTATCTTCAGTGAGGGTGTGTTAAGAAATAACGATACCTATGTGAATAAATTATTATGTTAAGAACATTAGCAATGAAAATGATTAATTTATTTGTGCTCATCGAGTAATAGATTAATGAGCATATCAACAAAATCTCGTTCTCTATTCCACATACCTTGGTACAAGAGTCTGCCAAGGCCGGGCAGAGCACGATTTTGAACGCACTGTACACTTCGTGCTTACTGCATAGACCAACAGGTTTAGCAAGTCTCTGTGTTTCTCGACCGATTCTGACCAGAGCTCGCTGCAGCAGGTAAGAGAGACGTGGTATCGTCTCCATAGAGACCTGCTCCATGTGCTCCCTAGTGCGACCATTTTGCAACACACGGAGGACGTCGTGGTGCGTCCATGGTAATTGCTGTAACTCCACTAGTCGGTTGTGAGAGTCTACCCAGACGAACTCATCAGCATTAGTTACATTGGTATTTATGGTTTCTAAACTAGAGTGTCTCATCAGCCTCCTTACAGCTGGTTCTGAGCTCTCGGAGCCGCTCAAGGAAGAATAGGTGGAAGATGATTTATGGGAACGCATGGTGAGCTGCTGAATTGCTAGTTTGATATCTTCTAGACCAGAACCTGACCAAGGGACCTGCAACTACAATGAAGTTATTGGATGAAGAAGTTAAAAATCATTGCAGGTAGTATTCGCAGATATAATGTTGCAAATTGCATATAATTTGTTGGGAATTTCTGTTTTAGCACGAAGTGAAAATGCTGGAAAACCTCTTGATGGTGGTTTAGTGGTATGGAAGAGTATATTATTTGAATCCGGATTTTTTACTTAAGTAACTAAGCAACGATACATATAAAAAGATATGTACTACCTGACTTTAAAATATTCTTTATTTACAAATTAATTGGTAATAATGGAGAAATGGAAACCTCTTTGAAACCTTAATCGAAATTCACAAATTCTTAGAACGATTAGAAAAATTCAAGGAAATTTGTGAATAAAAAAAAATATTCACCATTTAAGAACCACCAGAAAGAAGTATACGTGTTATCTTATCTCGAAATCAATGCAAAAAAATTGTATATATTTCCTTTTTACCGAGATATTGGCATTCAACAAATTATAACAACTTACCCCATAAGTACAACTCTTAATTTATTAACATGGTGATAGAATAAAATATTCTCAACTGTATAGAATTATTAAGCAACATATTAAAACATGCAAAATAATGAAATCCTGAATCGAGTATTCTTATTAAAAAAGCACACCTTGGCAGGTGTAGCTCTGTGTCTGTTACGGTTCTGTCCAGATCTATTCCTGCCATTTCTCTGGGTAACTGAGGCCGATAAACGATCGTCTTCTGGTACAGAGTTTAGTTGCTGTGGACTGTGTGCCCTATGGTGACGATGCGGTGGTGAACTGCTACTCGTGTGCCCACCTGTGTCTGACATGCTTGCGTGTCCGGACGATCGATTCTCATCTGATGAACTATTACCGGTACATTCTGGTCGCCTCTACAAAAGATATTCGTACTTTATATCATTTGCTCTTGGACATCACCGTAATGTATTTCTAAACGGTGATGGATGACGAAGAAGGCTAGAGTGTTGGAGTATTGTGGTATCTTTAGAACCGTATGATGATCGAAATATCGAGAATGAAAGTCAAACATTGAATTTCATCATCCTATTCTAGTTTAACGATTAACATTAATTTCTAGGATAAGATAATTCAATGATGTCCTTCCTTTTTATCGCGAGCTTTTAACGCGCAGTTAACAATATTTATAAATATTTATATCTATCGTCTTCGATGTCTTATGATATGCATTTGCAAGCTGAAAAATATTCAAATTGTTAATAGAGTGGAAAGTAGTTAAGGCAAAAAGAAATTTTTATATACCTGAAGCGCACGAATTTCGTGCAAACTAAGATGATGGTGTTGAGAGTGATGGGGATGCTGAGGCGTTGGCGTTGGTGCAACGCTATCCGTATCCCTTTCCGCTACCATGTGAACCATGTTGTGAACACCGTTTTTAGGCGAACTTTCCGTGAAGTCTTTTGAGTATGGAGGACAATACAATTCACGCCCACTGCCACCAGCCGGTCTAGAAAAAAATTATTTTATAAAACTTAAATACTTTTAATGAATTACATTTAAGCTTCTAAATTACTAGATTCTAAATTACTAATCTACTTCTAAAATTATGAATAAATTTTTTATGACACTCTGAAGAATTAAACAAACATTTTTAGACCATTTACAATCTTTAAAGTGAGTCTTTTTTTATTAAAATAAATTCTCTTCCTTCATTGAGTGATATTTAACAGCTATTATTTAATAGCTAATTCAGTAGTTATATCATTCTTAAAAAAAAAAATTAATCTTTTCTTCTAAAGAAAAATTAAAAATGAAATAAATATCACCTTATAAACAATGTAGTTTGTTTAATAGAAATATTAAATGAAAAGAAATACTTATTTGTTATCAATTGCTTGGTGATGTATTTTTATAGTTTAATTATTTTATGGTCAACCACTAGAAAAATTGCATTACTCACAAAATAAATTAACAGATAGAAAAAAGTAAAAAGTAATTATACGATTAAATAATTATCCTGAAAATGTACAATTATTATCTGTTAATTGCGCGAGTAGAACGTATTTGGGGCCCCGCTAGAAAAACGTATGTAGACAATTTTAGAAAAAAAAAAAACACTTTCAAACGCAAAACAAAAAGAAAAAATTTGTTAACCACTAAGTAAATAAGGGAAGAGTTATAATACAAGATAGAGCGTATATTCAAATAAAATAAGCACTGTGAAATAACTTCGACCCAAATACATTTTAGGTACATATATAAATTTTGGAATATATTTCATTGACATATTTTATCGAAATTAACATAAAATTTCTTTTGTTAGTATATGGCATTTAAAATGCTGTAATGTTCTGGAATTTCTACATATAATAATTTATTTATACTATCTGTATAGTAACTCTTACACTATACTTACTGCACCTGTGCTTTACATCATTTAATCATTCGTTCGTACTCGTCTTTGTCGTACTCGAAATTTTAATTAGATAATTTACATTTCACATTTTTATTTTTACATAATGTATCGACAGTGACATAAATTAACACCGTCGATAATTTTGAAAGCTTGTTGAAATAGAGACTTTATTCTTTGATCGATTCGTTAAAAGCGCCCTCTGTCCACGGAGAATTAGTTCGCGAGGTTGCGCGGTCGATAATAGCAGTCGATATAAATCTCTAACATCCCCCCAGCGTTACATAACCTATGATTGCACGCGACCAACGTGATTCCAGCGCAGAAATTAAACAGTGTTGTCCGCCGTATGAAACCAACGAGAGATTCACGTAATCGATAAGTATGGTGGAGGATAAATCGTGATTCGTATGATTTCACGGGTCCCGATCCTGATTTCTTTGTTTCCTGCAATTGTTTGTCACACAGAGTGTACGCGAGCCTGGAATTCTTTCTCCTCGAGCGAACGGCCAAGCATGGAAATAAATTCGGATTGCGCTGGACCCAAAGAAAAGTATCGCGTTCCAAAAATCTACGGTCGTCTGCTTGCCGATGTTCTTCAGCCTGTAATTAATCGTAAGAGCCGGTTTTTGCGTAAGCGACGCATCGGAGCTTGCGCATTTTTATCCTACATGCATCGTTTGACGTTGGAATTGAAATCGTTGGAAAAGGTTAAATTCTTGGCTTTTGCTTGGTGAGCCAGCTGGATGAAAGGTTAATAGATTAACCAAAAGCGGTTTGATTAATGGAAATATTCTAAGAAATTTTATACATTGTTAAATAAAACAATGTTGATGCAGCTGTGATATAGGAGAAAGATAAATCGAGTTTGATTAATTTCTATAAGTAAATAGATATATGTTAAGGGTTAATGGTGTAAGGTATGAAAATTGATTGTTAAGTTTTATTTGCAATGTTTTGAAAATAACTTGAACATGCAATTTTGTATTGAAGGTTTGTTTGCAACACGTACAAATTTCACATTTTTAAGAATGATTGGTATTTTTGTGCAATGAATTATATTGTATTACACATATGTACATTAATACACAAATTTTGATATCACAAAAATGAATATCTCTACATACTTTTATACTTTTTATAATTTCACGGATGCTAATTGATCTAAAAGATTAATGTTCTTGTTAAAAATATTTGAAACTTTTATTTATTGTGGCAACTATTTTCCTCAAAATTAATTCCAATCTTTCTTAATATTATAGGAGAATGGTGTTAAACAAACTCTACTCCTCAAAGCTGGTAACATTAACTAGATAGTCTTCACTAGACTATGCTTTTTACAACTGATAATGCTAAAACATAGAAGAAAAGGAAAGCTTGAGTCATATAATGACAGTATGCTTCCATCTACAGGTTTAATGTTCTTTTTCTCCCCTTCTAATACTCATCATCAAGCAAACTAGCCCATTCTAAGGTAAAATATTTGATCGAAATTACACTTATTTAACTTTTAGATTATACCACTGCCCGTGATATTCCACCATTGAAGCAAAAAAGGCTGCAGAATAAACATTCCACGTGCAAAAATGAATTTGCGTATACAGCGAGTGTTTGTTAAAACAATTCAATTTCTTTAGCGACTTTTTCTGGTATGAAAAGTGACGGGAGCCATATGATTGAATCGCGTGACTCACTCCATATAAATTAATATTCGTTGTACGTGCAAGCCCTCAAACGCACCTGCTTTTCACTTGAACTCCGCTGCATACGCTTCTTCCGTGGAAACGCGGCATTAATGCAATTACAGATAGTCGGACCAAGGAGTACAGCTACTCGTAAACATTTAATTCGCTGAAGTTTACCCAATTATATCCGGTGAAATTTACTCTTTTAGAATCAAGCATGCGGCTCGAGCATAAAATCGTGATAAGTAAATTATAGAAATTTCGATTCGTATCGAATCTGAATTGCGAATCACTTTTGGAATTTTAAATCATCGCTACTTTGGATAATCGTTTCTTTATTCAGGAATTCCTAATTCATTTGCGCAGTCCACTTGTATTAAAAATGCGCCGTGATAATAACCTTATTAGAGCTAAAAGAACTTATATATAAAAGATTTTCTTATCTAATTTCCTCTAAACCAACCTTTTTATTAATGTATCTTATTTTTAATCTCCGTTCTATATTTTTTATTCAGTTTCACATATAAAATCATACTATATACATTATTTAATATATTATATTACCCCTGTAATCTAAAAATAAAGTTATTATCATTTCTAAGCGTAACTTAAACATTCGCTCAAAGTCCTAATAAAATTAATAATTAAAATTCCCCATAACCACCTAATAAATATCGATATTAACGTATAAAAATACCTATTCTTTCTTAAATAATTCAAATTTTAGCCAATGGACCAAATCTGACACGCCAACCACGCGTCGTCCATCAAGCCTTACAATCCATTTCCCGCAATCTCTTATAAGTTTCCGCAAAAACCGTTAAGCACCGCGAAGACCGAGCCACACCGCGTGGTTACGCGAATTCCATGCGCGGGCCCCACGATACACGCTCATTTTTCATCGTCACGGTAAACGCAACACTCGCTTAATTTACCCCCTCAGGCGCCACTGTTGAACGAAGCTCCAGTCTGCCTTGAACCCGCTGTTGTCCCCCGGCAAGGACCAATAATCCTCGACCTGGCTCTCGTCCTCCTCGATCCTCAGCACGTCCTCTCTGCTGGGGCTGACGTTCACCACGATTTCGTGCGTGACCTTGACGTCCTCGTTCTCCGCCGAGCCCACCGTTGACCGTTGCCTCTCGTTTTGCCCCTTTTCACCGGATCTCCCATCTTCCGAATCCTCCAGCTTCTCTTCCCTCTCCGGATCCATCATCTTCGACTCGTCTTTGGCTTTAAACTGAGACGAAGCCTCTTTGTAACCGAGCCTGCTGTTCTGCCTCTGATTAGTGTCGCCGAAATATATCACGGTCTTGTGTGCCACGTCTTTATCTGCTTTTCTAATATTCCCGCCGGTCAATGGCGTCGCTGTGTGACCCTCTACTTCCGGCCTGTAACTAATATCGTCTACCGCAGCGCCATCTCCGTGATCGCGCGCCGAGCGAACCACGTCGTTGCTCATGTTTATCCATTCTTTCGACGGAGATTTGTTGGTGAAATGCAACGCGCGACGCAGGATAAAGTTCCCGCCTTCGCGGCGAGGTGGAGCTTTCAGGTTACCCGGCATTTTGCAGTCGGTTAATTCACGGCATATCACACACCGGCAATCCTTCTCGTTGCATAACCTCCGTTTTGTCGATGGCATGTCATTCGATGCACGGGCGCATCTTGCGGTGAAGCTTTTGTCAACCGTTCAGTCGAGGAAAAGTTTAACGATGATCCAACAGCGCGATTCGCGAGCGGAAACGGGAATTTCCAAGTACAGTGGTCATTGGCTGCTATCTTGGAGGATATCCGCTCACTGGCCGCTTTTTCTCGGTTATTCGAAGAATAATTCCGTTTATCGAGGTGAAATATTTTCCTTAATGCAAAGCAAGGTTGAGTTGGCTGAATTATTTGCTGGTAACAGTGGTCCGTGTATGAGAAAAATCGAGCATAATAGCCTCGAGTGTCTTGGGTTGTTTAGAAAGAGCGAGTGAGAGGAAATAGGCAATTTTTCAGTGACTTGAACCAGAAAATTGTACGAAGTTAGATTATTCAAAGAGTTCACTGAATCAGTGATGTGTCATTAAGAACTTTCACTAATATTTTCATTAACTATTTCAGGTTGAATTGCATGTGTAAACATGTATTCTTCAACGCTTTAAAGCAATACTTGTATATATGGAAGACACTTGTAAAATCCTCATTTGTGTTTCCTAAATTTGGTAACAGAGTTTCTTATCGTTATGATATTACAATTTTTTTAATTCAAGAATTTAATATTCTTTTATAGCGACATAAAACACATTTGGTAATGTTTACGCAGCTCATCTAGCCCATATACAAACAACTAAAATCAGGAATAGCTATGATTTTCTGCAATCCAAATTCAAAGTCGCAGAAGATCCAGCTAAGATTAGATTTGCTTGTGAATCGTCAACTGAAATGGTTAAAAGAAGTCAACATAAAGTCTCATCTCGTTCCTTGTTCTACCGGCTGCCGATAAATTTATTTTAGTACTGGACTGGCACGTTTCATGTGTAATCAGCTAAATCGCGTTGGAGAAGCGGGGAATCACCGCGAGTAGTGGACGTTGTTCCGCGTGGTTTTTGCCTCATCCCCGTTCCGGCACGCGACTGAAAACACTATGGTCCGTAGCGACGGGATCAGCAGGTGAAACGCGTGCACTTCCTCCACGAACCGCAATGTCGGAGAATAGAGCACGGCTCCTGTATCACTTTCCTTTCGTTGCATCTCTCTCTCTCTCTTTCTCTCCTCCTCTCCCCACCCTAAGGCTCGACCGGGCTCTGCACGTAACAGTATCACAAAAGCGGGAGCTTCGACGATTATCGCGTGAGAACGTTTTTTCTTTCCCTTTTTTCTGCGTTTACTTTTCGTGTTCTATCTTTTTGTCAACGGAGCTGGCTAATATCGACAAGATTATGCGCGTTACCACGGTATGGCTTCTGTATTAGGGAATTCATGCTATTATACAAATTGTCTTTGCAGTGAAGTTAACTTTATGTTCATTTGTAGGTTAGGTATGGTAACACGGAAGAACGGAAACCGATTATACGAATCGACTTAGAGAACGTGTTGCCAGCTTTGACTAAGGAATCTTTTCCAATTATGGATCCTGTGTTTGTAATAATGAAATTATACAAACAAAAGTATCGCGCTTTTGATCTCTTTTTTTAAATAAGGTACGATACGCGTTTTCTTATTAGATAGTGCTTATTCGGAATAATTTCTGTATACATTTGAAATATTTTCAGATAATATAATTCTATTAAGAAATAATTCCAAGAAAAGGAACAAACGTGATATTTAAATAAATTTGGAATATTTAAGAAATGCTCGAAATACTAATATAATACTTGAACTCGAACAATGTTTATAGTATTAAACAATGCTTAAAGGTCTTGTGTAATGTTTAAAGTATCAGACCGTTACCAAACAACGTTGAAACCTTTCGAATGTCGCTCAAAGTATCCAAATACCTTGAATGCGCTCGATCGAACAGTCGATTCCAATGTCTCAAATCTGCAACGGCTCAAGAAACTTTCCCATAGTTACAGAACGTGAACTCGTGAGAGATTCGATCCCAGCCCGCTCAAAGCCAGTCCATTTCTGACCGGTAGAAATTTCGTTATCCAAGAATTCATGAGAAACTGTACGAAATACTTGCACAGGACGCCAAACATAGGATACAAGAGACCAATTACGTGCATTCACGCTCGCGACTTTCACCGGTCTCTGCTCTGCGGAAAATTGATTTCAAATGAAATATCTACAATTTCTGCCAGCATTCAGTAACCTATCAGGATTCATCCGCTGATTGCATTATGAAGATCATTTTATACTTCAGACGATTCTATCCCTCCACTACATCCCTCGGCTGCGAGGTTGCACGAAGATTTATTACGCTATTTCATAAAATTACCCAGTCATCTGTATCGTCCCCTAGAAGAAATTACAGATAAGTGAGACTTCGGGACTTACGTTCAGCAACGAGTACTAAGATGACTTTTCAGGAAAAGAATCTGTTGTCAATCGACTGGATAAATGACCCGATCTTAAAAGAGATCTTAAATACGTAATTACGTATAAACAACGAGAAAAAGAATTCTAGATTAAAAATTACGTTGCGCGTTAAACAATCCAATCTATTTACTTGATCTGCAATTATTTGAAACACGTACAACGTGATAATATCAAAGCGTGGCGAGATTGCGAATCATAAGTGAACAAGGGTAATAGAAGCAGTAACAAGTAGGTTAATAAACAATTTCACATTAAATCACTTTACACTACAATTAATTCCCTCTTTCTTCTCACTCGTGCCTCTTTCACAGTTACAGATCACAGTATACTTCGGACAAGCTGTACAACAGTATAATCGAAGAACAATCGTAACACTGATTAGTAAATTTCATGCCAAACTATTTTACATTTCGAACGATACCATCCACTTGCTTCTAAATCACTCGTAAGCCACGAAGATCGTTCATAAAGTATATATATAAAGAAAAATACCGGTGACGGTGAGGACGAAAACGAACACACACAAGATACGAATTTACGAGAGATTGGCAATAGTAATAGGACTCGTTATAGAACGAGATAAAACGCTCGGCGTTCCACTTTAATCCGCGATCGGCGTATCACGCACGCGTCGCCAGTTTCTTGTCCCGCTCTGTAGCGTGGTTAAGTGCTGGCTGCCACTTGTAAACTGTTACGCTCTTTTCACCGGACAGAGAGCGTAGGAAACGGGAGAGTGCAAACGAACAGTATCTTTAGAAGCCCCACCATATACATGCATATGTGTATACGTATATAGCGCATGTTACATACAAGCTTGCATTTGTTTCAGGGGAGAGTTTCCGGCGACCATCCTACTTCCTATGGCCGTGTACTCGAATCACCCTAGCCACGTCCCGTGACGATTCTTGAACACGTCGTTTTCTTTTTCGTTCCTTTCATCGCGGCCGGCCAGTCCCTTTTCTATGCAAAACTTCATTTATCGCGATCGAAGGGCGTAAACTGTTAACCGGCCAGGTTAGGAAACGAAGTTGTTGCGTGTGCATGTGTGTGTGTGTGTGTGTGTAAGTGTGTGGACGGAGGAAAGGAATGTAAAGCGAATGGCTTTAATAATTCTATCACTTTATTTCTAACGAGAACCGTGGTTCTTTGAATAATCGAGTCTAGTAGTTTACCAAATATTCGAGTATATTTGAAACCAAAATTAATTGATATTTTGAATATTTAAATATATTTGGTAAAACTTAGTAGAGAATTAAATGGAACTTAAGCAACTGAGATAATTACCAGAAGTTTTAACCATTTTGAAATGAAACGTTACTGTAATTTGTTTAAAAAGACAAACACAATTTAATAAAATTTAATTCTTTTAATTTCTTTATTATCGAATCATTAATTAGAAATTAATTCGGAATTTTTAAGAATTATATTATAACTATATATAATTAGGCGATATTTCATATTTATAGTTCATTGATAAATTGAAATACGCGAAGTTGTATCATTCGCATTTTAAAGGTCGCGTAGAGAAGAAAATAGTTAAAGAAAGCAGGTAGATAGTGTCACCAGTTTCCGGTACTCTTTTACAATAGCAAGGAAGATTCTCAGGAGTTTTCCAGGCATCATTTGTCGAGGATGCAGAGTGTATAATGCGGAAGGCAGACAATTAAGCAGGCAATTAACAATTAATAGAAAATACTGTTATCAAAGAATACCATAGTCCTTGAGTTTTCTCTATTTTTATTTGGCAAAAAGGATTTTCTGATATAATCCTTTCTGCAAATACTCGTGAAAAATGTTCAATAAATTGTCTAAGAAAAACTATGCAAAACATTTAGAGTACGTATTAAATTAGATAAAATATGATCACAAGACTCGAAGGCTTATATATTATCTTATATTTTTAATCTCGAAAAATTGTTCCAAAAATGAGATTGCAATTTAAATGTGAAAAGAGCAAGAAAATAATTATTTAACATTGTTGGAGAAACGATAAAGTTCGATATGAAACGAATCATAAAACGTTCTAATTGATCACGAATAGCGTTGTTCCCGTTGAAATACGCCCATGATAAATTCGCGTGAAAGTCATAAGGTAATTTTACTCCCTAGACAAACCGGTCTTCGTTTTTTCCCCCCTTTATGAACTGCATTCTACATGTACGAGAACACAGGCTGCACATGGTATTATTATTAAGCCCTGTTAACGTTAATCCCGTGTTTGGAAATTGTACATGATACTGCCTTTTCACTGGCAGTATATCGATTCGCACGACGATTTTTTAATTGGACAGCAATCCATTATGGTTCCTTTTATTCGTGGAACATTTACGTTTTTACTGCCTCGTTTTCTCAAGCATGAATTTTAAACAGGATAAATTTCAAGCTTCTAGCGAGTCAAGTTTATTAATTAAAAATTACTTAAATATTTCACGATCTTTTGAATTTTATAAAATTACGTTAACTTTAAGATATAATTTCTTTGAGAATTCGTGGATGAACTCTATAAATGAAATATAATAAGATTAACTGGAAATCTATGACTGAATTTAATATTTGTTATTTATCAGATAATTATTTCGATTAATTTTACATAAAAATCCGAAATGAAATATACACAGAAAACGTAGATTAGATTTTTTATGTTTAAACAAACAAAAATCCTAAAGCAGAGAAAGTAAAAGCAGAATACCAAAAAAAAAAAAAGGAATATTAAAAGAAAAGAAATCGTAAAACCATCTTGATTCATCTTCTTTTTTTAGTTACATTCTTTCCACAGTTACATTCCTTCGAGAGAACTGTATAACTCTTCATTCATAAATTCACTTTCGTCTCATTGAAACAACGCCATCTTTCTCCTCCATATCGTATGAGCCGCTAATTAAAGGCCAATTAAATTTATCTGAATTATCGGTTCTCTGAATTCGTCTTGAATGAACAAACGGGACATTTGCCCTGATGGTTTTATTTCACAGTGGGTATGCCCTTTCCAAGAACGCAGAGAACCAGCGACGGAAGTCTTTAATCTACATGTATAACATAACGCGCCCTCTGCAAGCAAGATTTTGCAAAGAAGAGTTCAAGGCGTATATTGTTCGTGTTCATCTGGCGAAACTCCGGTGTCAAGGGCGACAACCATTCCGGAGGATATTAAATTAATTACCGAACCATGTCTTCCTCCAGTGGCATGATAATGCATTGTATACTATAATTGTAACGAAAATTACGGTTGCGTCATGTTTACCTAATACTCGTATCAGAAACTATCCCACTTTTTCTATTTGGTTTGTATTTATTAAATGGGTCACTCTACAAAAGTAATATATTCTAGGAAGTAGGATATTAACACTAGATTTACGGGACCTGTCAATTTGACAAGTGAGTAACTCCAATTATACAATATTAATAGATTTAATCAACTTATATTAAGTTTGTTAATATCGTAATTGTTTTTAAATTAAACTTATGGTCTTATTTTTTAAGAAAATACGTAGTATACGTAGTTTTCTTTACCCGCAAATCTGACGGGTTTCCATAAAGATAGATATTTAAAAACGTTCGTAAATCTAGTGTTAAAGAGTTTCGCAACTTTATAATTTTCAAGAAGATGGAAAGATAGATAGTTTAGTTTGGACGAAAGATAAATTGTTTTAGCGAATAGTTGAATTAAAAAGTTCTTAGTTTATAAATTGTTCATAAAATTACAAGTAATTAAGAATTAAAAATTGTAGATACAAGTGAGAAAAGATGTTATTAAATATTATAATATTGTTACAATTCTTACTTTTTCATCACTTTTTTAATTTTATAATTTTAACACAGCCCTGTACTTTTTTTCACAAATGTTGGCATAAGAGTTGTTCTAGTTGATAATGTAACTAAGGCAGCGGTTTTCTAAATGCGTTATTCATTACTGTGTTCCTGTTTCATCTGAAGTTTGAGTCACTCGTTCAGTAATTAAGAATTAAGTGTGACTCATCCATTCATTCACTAACTGAGGGCTAAGGTCACCTTCGAATTAAACAATCTACAATACATAGTGTCTCAAGAAGGAAGTCACAAATTTCAAACATTTTATTTACCAAATAAACAAAATTTCCATTAACATATATTCTATATTGAATATTTCTTTATTAAATATGAATGATGTTAAGAATAAAATTCAACATAAAATTAATATGCTATCACCATATCTAAATCCTATGATTTACGAGTATTTTACATAAGCCATTATGTAAATAGTTCATGAAACTAGTTATTTTATTCAACATTTTAATGTTGTAATTTGTTTCAGTTTCTACTTAACAATTTTTCAGCGCCATTAGGAATCATGTTCCCATTTTTTATTGTTAAATAACATTTTAACTTTTATTTATTTAATTATGAAGAATTCCATATGGAACAGAATAGCTATACATTAATTTTTATTTATAGCGATAATAAAAGATATTCCTTCCTTTACTTATGTAATCAAACATTCTAAGAAATTCACAGTGTTTTTCTACTCTTGTAAATGATTTCTTTAAATTTATAGAAAATAATTCTATAATACTATAACTATACCCTTCACAAAAGATGTTTAAAAATTACAAACCAAGAAGGACAGCTTAAATTATTATTTGCTTCCATCCATTTGGCATACAATTCCTAACAATTCCACTAGTTGGATTAAGTACTACTTCCAAACTAAATTTCACAAGATTTATTAATATTAAATTACACAGAAGAATTTTTAACAGATTATACTCAGAGGATACTAATCATATGCATAATGTCCATAATTTAACACATCAATCACTGCATTCATATTTCTAAATAATAAAAAATAAAATTAACTCAATCTTACTCTGTCAACGTAGAACCACTAAAATAAATATTCTTAATATATTACATTATATTCTAAATATTCTCCACCGTAACTAACCAACAAATGTACAATATTACGTATCGATTGTATCGTATCTCGGCAAATAAAAACTTTTTATCGACCACGTTGTTATTTATTAACGTTTCATTTTGCGTTCACTGATATTTAACTAACATACGGAACCCACGGCAAACAGTAGATTCTGCCATTTTCTAAATCGATCGAATGATCCGGCTTAACTATAGCTCTGAATCACGCGAACGTTAAACGTTCAATTTTTTTGCTGAATGTCGAGGAATGTGGAAATGATTTTACAACGCAATCTATTCGAGACGTGTGCTTAATAGTAACACAGGGTGGGTAATAAAATGGTATTTCAAGTCTCAGAATGTCTTCTGGAATGGCGAGAATTTTGTTCACGATTTACTGAAATCCACCTAGGTAGAACTACATATATATTTACTTTTTTATTCTTTGCAGACGTCTAGTAATAATTTCCTTTTCCTACTGTGGCATAATTTTCAAAGACGAAAAAGAATTATAAAAAAATTATCATAGATATTTACATTTAATATAAATTACGCGATGACACGATGTTATAACAGAGTGTCGACATTTCGTATACTTATTTTTGAAACGAGTACTTTGTACCTTATTAAATAAACAGTAAAAGAAAAAAGCAGAAATGAATTATTTTCTGGCGATACAGAAAAGCAAATGGAAAAAGACTGATAAGGAATAGAAAATAAAAAAATATCGGAGGGTTAATGTGTTTGATAACAATTGAGGATGAGATAAAATGTAATGGACGATATTGCCTCATCAAATTCAAACGCTGGAGAAACGACATTCCGTATACACAGCAACCTTCACGCGGTCGGGTTTAACGCAATTAAATCGTCTCCCCGGCTAACTCTCATTCTCGTAACAATACACTTTCCACTTTTATTCGATTCACCGGTGAACAGAGACGAGCATCATCGGCTCTCACTTTTCATCTCTCACCTTTGAATTTCCTTTCGTTCATCGGCTAATCAACCGTCCAGCACGCTCCGCATCGTCGGATGCTTTTTCTCCCGCTCTTGTCAAAGAGCTCTTCCAATCATCGTACATCGCCACCCCACCTTCTTTCCACTCCCTTCCTCGCAGCTGTACTTCCATTCTAACGTTAAGCGACGAAATAGAAATTCCGAAGAAGAATTTCGCGCGATCGTGCGAAAGGAGAGCTGCGGGCTCGTTTAATTAGTTATCCGAAAGCGGAGGGGACCGGGATAGGGAGGGAAATATTATCTGGGAACCGGGTGATCGCGATAATAATGCGCGTGAGAGGATGCGCGGCGATGCTTAGTCAGATCTGGCCGAGATATTTAGGTTAACGGCTCCTTTCCCTTCCTTCCTCTCTTTCCATCACGCACGACCGATCATAACCGTCCACCGTCGCGGTATCCGATTGATTTTCACCCGGTATTCTTTTTCACCAATCCTTCTTGGAACTCTAAAATTAGCCGAACTTGACCTTGGGCCTAATTTTAACATCCCGAACGCGATTTCGATACGTCAAACGCAACCTAGCCGATCGACAATAGACCTTTCCGAACTTCCAGTGACATTTTTCACTATTACCAGCGTAATTTAACGAGACGTGATTTTATCGGACTAAATAGTAAACGGTTAACGTAGTATGCACGTATGTATGTGCATACATATGCATATCATAACCGTGGCACCGCTTAAAGTTGTTTACACCGTAATTGTGTTACGTAAGACAACGTAACTCAAGAAACTCAACTAAAAAGGCAAGTGCTCGAGAACTCGCGTATGTAAGGATATACTCTGTTGATTCCTATCTTTTTATGGCCACTGGTTACTGAAGTTCCGATTCATGAAAATATCCATAGCCTTTGATCTCATTTAGATAACGATAAATCGTGTTCCGGTGCTCTTTACATTTGAATATTAAATATAATTCGAATTTCGTAGTAATACGATTATAGGGACGAATAGGGATGAAAAAGCTTAACAATATTCTCGAAAAAAAGGTATTTGGTTTGTCATTTATATTTTGTCAATTTTTTTATTTACATCTGATTTGGTTATTCGCAAAATTTTTGCAATTGAGTTAGAATAATTCAAATTTTAACTCTGCTAAAATTTACGAAACGAGCCGAGTATCTAGAAATTTGTATCGGCTGAACGATCGAAATCAAAGTCCCTGGAACTCGAGAACTAAATCGAAATAAATACGAGTTGACATTTTAACCTTTGGGAACGAATGTCATAATACACGTGGATATTTTTTAATTTTTTAGACGCTGAAAATTGTTTGGAATATAGCAAAAAATAATTTTATCATTGACATCGATGTTGGACATATTTTTTAATTCCGAAAATCTCCCTCGATTTATTGTCTTTAACCCTTTTGCACTTGAAAACTTTTTCGCTACCAAGAAGCTTCTTATGTTTTTATAAGCTCGTGATATCCTTGACATAAAAATATGCCAAAAAAATTATACGTTCGCATTTGGAATTATTTTATTTCGATACTTCGCGTGTAGTTATTTTTAACATAATTATTGTCGCTTATTTGTGTTTAAGTTACGGTATTAACATTAGATTTACAAGACCCGTCAATTTGACGGGTGAGTTGCTCCAATTATACAATATTAAGAGATTTAATAAACTTATATTAAGTTTGTTAATATCGTAATTGTTTTTAAATTAAACTAATGGTCTTATCTTTTAGGAAAATACGTAGTTTTCTTTACCCGTAAATCTGACGAGTCTCCATAAAGATAGATATACAAAAGCGTCCGTAAACTTAGTGTTAAGACGACTGAGAGTCACCTTTCGATTGTAAAGGGTTAAAATTATTTACACTCGATGTATCGTTGACTTCGTTTTTCATCCGTAGAGGGTTAAAATCTTTTTCTTCTTTTCTGCTGAATCTATCCTCGATATAGGTTGCAGATATTGCGTTACACCCTGTACGTGGACAGTAGTGTATTTCAATGGAACGGGATCCGGAGGAGAGCCGCGTCACCGTAAATCGGTCAGCTACATGGACGGGCTTTCTCTTCGATAACCCTCGATAACCCTGGCTCGACACGCGGGATATTTTGCGCTTGCGCATCTTCGTCGTTGGCTCGCGTGCGCGCGCACCTCTTGGCTCGCGTGCGCGCGCACCTCGCGTCTCACGATTCATTGATACTCCACCAGCGATTTGTCCCCTTGGCTGTTTTATGGAGAATCGTTCTTAATTGCACGTCAACGTGTCCGCCGGTTGATTTAAGATATTTCATGTTCGAGAATAGCTTATAGAGGCGGGGTAGATAACGAAGAATGCTAATTCGAGAGTACGAAACGTAATTTGATTGGTCATAGAGCGATAATAATTTATCTAACCTGCTTCTTTAAGAAATTCTATTTTACATACGTTCTACATGTAACGTAACGAGTATAAAATACTGAAAAATACTGGACTAAGGTTACGATGAAAGGATCTGCGAGTAAAATAATTTCAAATTAAACGTATAAATTTCCTATGAAATCTCGACTATAGAAATGATTCAAAGTATAAAAAAAAAAAAAAATAACGAGAGAAACGTAACGCGACGTGAGTAATTTTTCGCGTGGATACATATGTTTTAGATGTACATGTATACGTCTGGTTTTCAGATTACACTGGACGTTCATAGTCTCTAACCAGGAACAAAACAGCATACATCATATTTCCAGTTTCGCGCAGCTTGCAATGTACCTCGCGTTCGAGGTACAGTTTATTCCCCGGCGAATACCAGGTACAATGCGACTTTCTCAAAACAGAGGGGTATCGAGTTATCTGTCAACCGCGTTGGAAATAAATTTCGACTTTTTTTTTAGAGTCGAGGAGGAGAGAGGAGCGTGTAAAGGGGAAGGGACGAAGGCCGCTCGTTTGCCGCGCGTTTCATGAAGCTTCCCGTTGATTTAATAAATAATTCCGCCTGCTTTCGAAGAAGCTTAGAGGATGCGCGTCACCTCGCCTCCTTATCCCGGACGATGATCATTCTCATACCGCAGGGACTGCATTCGTGCATTCCGCGATGCTCATACGTACGATTACAGCGAAAGATGACTGGCGTATTTTTTGCGGTCGTTGACTCGTTCGAAATACAACGTGTCCGTCGTTTAAGCTTCTTTTAAACTGCCTCACACACTCGCAACCACGTTCCCTTTATAGCTTCATACGCGGTTGCCAGTGTGCGTTTGCGGTAAATGCTTTTGTTGCGCGGCTTACACGCGGCCACGGTGATTTACGCTACCACGTGCCAAATTAATCTTTCGTGGCCACAGTTGCGTGTTTAGTATACATCGGATAGCAATAGAGTACGGTGCAGGTATGATTGTTGCGAGGCTGATTGGTTAGAAGGTTCGAGTAATCTAGGGGTGCGTTAGTACTCGTTTATTCCTTTTGTTAATTAGATTTTTTGCCGCTAAACTGAGATCTGTTACCGACTGCGCGTTACTCGAGATAGATACTAAAAAGAGCATGCATGTAAATTCTGACGTGTGCTTTTTTTATATTTCGTGTTTTTGACCCGATTTTTCGGACACGAAAGAAAATCATAACAAATTAATCGTAACGTTGCATGGAAATTTCCAAGCTCGATTACACGTTGTGGAAACCGCGATCTACTAGCGTGAAATTCGCGCTTGAACTTTCCTCGAAACGAATTCTAACCTCGAACCGGTGATCGTTTTCGTGCAGGAAGCTATTTTTAACCGAGTATCGGGACAAAATCGAGAGGAATACGATACGCAATCGATAATTTTAATGTTACGCATCGATGGGCAATTATTATCGATTATAATTCGGTGTCATACATATTGATAAGGCCCCGATGGACCGTGTTTTACATACGAATCACCGAGCGTGCACACGACACGCTCGCGCGCCTGAATACCAATGAACCAATGCGTATACAGAATCTCGAGGCAAAACTGCTGGCCGACCTAGAAATCTTAACCTTCGTGTCACGAAACCACTCTACTCTTTGCCTTTTGAAAATCAGCCAAACTTTTTCACGTGCCTCGAGTTTTTCCTTTCTTTCCTTTTCTCTTTTTCTCTTTTAATCATACTTTTACGGAGGAAAGTTAATTTATTTAACAAAAATTAAATTGCTTGTAAAAAAGGATTAAAAACGATTAAGCTAGTAAAAAGCTTATTTGGGAAAATGCATTATCGTTTAAAGGTTCGAAGAGTATATGAAATTTTAAGAAAATGTATTGGATTAATGTCGACGAATTGTAATATTTTTCTTCGCGTTATTTCTGAAGTTTCAGAACTTTGTATTTGTTGCAAGATGTATTTGGAAGATTATAATATGAAAATGATCAGCTGTATTTATTGAAAAGTATCACTTAGTACCCAGAAGTATCTTCGATTTATCTTTTTATACTATCTGGTAACGATATTAACGTTGCTATAAAAGCGAAGAGCAGCAGGTGGGATTATTACGTTAATATATTAGATGCTCCCCCGTGAAAGCTGGCGAAGCTTGGTTTCCACGTGACGAGCAACTATGAGAATCTTAAAAAACCAACTGGACAACAGTTTATTTACATTTGATGTTAGTTATCGTGTACGAGCCCGTTACGTGTACACACCGGGTGAACGAACTTCGAAAATTTGTGGGCCTATTACGTGAACCCTTAAATTTCAGTGCCTATTTGTATGCCGAACAGATTTTTGAGGGGCCGATGCCGTGCTGCGCGGCATGGTGTCGATGGAACTAAATGATGGGGAAAGGGAGGTGTGTCTTACGAATATATGCTCGTTCGACATCGTTAATCGAATCGGTCGTAATTACGTACATCGTAAATTTTAATGATCCTTAATCGGATCGGCAAGTGGACTGGCTTCTTTTAACGGTGATGTTTTGAGATCCCGCTAAACATCCGACCAAAAAGACAATCTGCGCTGTATGTCCGAGAACAAAGGCCCTTGAACTCGGTCGTTCGGTAAATATTGCGGGAAACGTATCGGTTAATTCCTGAAAATAATCCTGCTTCAGCGGAGACACTCGAGAGTTCGAGATTTTTGTATTTATACCTGAATATCGAAGAAATCTTTTTTAATATATATTTATTCGAGATAATAATCGGATTAGGATTCTTTTTTTACTTAAATATCGCGTTTGAGTAATAGCTTAAAGGATACCTAATAACAATTTAAAGGATAAAAAGGTAAAGATGAAAGGATTCGTTTCGTTCCTTCTGAACTACCTTTAAAAGGTATAAATATTAAACTTTAAATAAACTAAAATATCACGTTATTATCAATAGGTATAACGATCTCGAAATTTTGAAAATTGCAAAGACGAAGGATCATTTCTCCAAGCAGAATTAGATTCGCGATTACAATAATTTTCTATTTTGTTTTATTTCACGTTGACTTCGAAGTAACCAAATAAATTACAAGATAAATTACATTATATCGGTTTACGACATTCTCGGTATTCTAAATTCTTATCGTCACTCCCGTTCGAGGTTTCGGGTGATAAATCCTGTCTTCTTGAAAACACGAACGTTCTAGGTTTCCCCGACATTACAGGGATCTGATGACGCATCGATACTGACTCACCATTATGTTCTCAGGGAATCCATACTCGTGTTACAGAGCACGGATAGTTGACCATAATCTTCCAACCAATTGACCAATTAAAAAAAAAGTGTTTGGGAAAACCTTCTGGGATGAAAACATAGTCGATACTTCTATGAAAGTTTTAAACGTTGCTATACTCGATAAAATCACGACCTAAAAATTCGAACGATAATCCAATAAATACGAAGCAAATACGAATTCTCGATAATATCGCTGTGCTATTTATTATCGTACGTTTCGTCGGTTTGCGAAGGATTATCGAGGAGGTTAACAAAAGGACAGTTATGGTAGCAGGGAGGAATATCTAGTTTCGTGTCGGGGGTCAACGTTCCCAGATTCCCGGGCGGTTTTAATCGATCGTTATCGGGGCTAGCGGATCACCGGGAACGCGACCATTAATCAGATCTTCGTTAAGATCGATATCGATTACAGAGGTTCCCCGGTGGATCAGCGAGACTGGGTTCAGAGAAAATAAAAAGAAGACTCACCGACGTGGCTTGGGTCGCAGTATCTCGTGACCGGAATCGGATATGCAGATACTCAGGCTCAATGGTCCCCCATAGTGTTCTGGAGGCGCACCGGTCTGGACGGTCTGCTGCTGAGGACTGGATATACTACCAGAACCGGAAGTGCCGGTCAAAAACAGCGGCTGCTGCCCGCAACCGTCCATCGTAGCACGCTCGACGTTCATTGTGCCTCCCGTTGCTGATAGCACTGGAAGACCTGCGAAATTCAAAACATTTGCATTTTTATTAAAAAAGAAACTAAACGCGATGCAACGATTTTAACCTTTTTCTGTGGAATTAGTAGTATCGTTATTTCACAGATGTTCCTTTTGTTAATTTTAACCGCACCGACATATTTTTAAATATTAGTTAACCCTTTGCACTCGAGAGACGAATTTAACCCTTTCGCTACGGCGAACTTTTCCAAAAAATGTGATTATGAATTTATGATATATAGTTCAAGTTCGGAGGTATATTATATAAAAAGAGGTTAAAATATTTTTCCATATGGTTTTCCAATCCTACTTGTCTTTTTTGATATAGGAAATTTATTTCTGATAAAGCACAAAAAATCAAATAATTCGTTAACTTTCTTATAAAGATTTTTTATACTTTTAATATACTATAGGCGCCCACAGTGTGCCCAAAGGGTTAATTACATAATTCTACGAGTTATTTATTATACGATTTTTTATTTACTCTGTTAACAAATATTCAACAAAGAATCTTTGAATTTTTGCTTCCCTGCAGAGATAAAATCGTCGAGTGCGAGGGGTAGAAAATATTGCATGGTCGTTCGAAGCGCAATAGAGACAAGAGATGAAAGTTTATCTGGTAAAAATACCTTTGGTAAGGAAAAGAAAGTATCGGAATGTGTTTCAAGTGTTTTGTTTCCTTACGGTTTCTATAATAGTGGCATAGACACGTTTCAATTTAATTAGTTAATAAAATAATTACAACCCCGGTAATAAGTACGCGTAGATCTCTTTTCTATCCTCGTGGATCCAAGCAATGATACGTTTGCAAATATGCATAGAAACTCGAGGCGAGAAATTCGACGGTGATCGGAAAATCCTCGGTGGAAAGTAATTATGCGAAACTTTCTTCCCGAGCTCGAAGGTCATTAACGAGCGTCTGGATGATTCTGAGAATAATTAGTCGCGCGATAGCATCACGGATGGGAGGAAACAATTATTTCACTGTTCATACGCGCGGTGTCTGTTGTCGCGCCGCGAATCCCGCTAATTATCGTTGGAAACGCGCCGAATACGTTAATAGGAAGAGTGTATCGCCTGTTACATCGTTCTTTTCGTGCGAGGTTCTAATGTGTCTTTCGTGAAAATTCACTGAAACTTTCTCCATTGAAAATATGTCCGCCTATGGAGTGATGTGAAAAATGATTAAATAAATTAGAGGATGTTCGAGATGTTTCTGAAATGAGGTGAAAATTTTTCGAATACATTACAACGTGCAGATACGAATTTGCATATCTCTTATTCCAGAGTGATGCTTTCACACGTATAGAATACAAATATGTCCTTTATTTTTTAATCACCCTGTAAGTAGACATTTTGCTTTGAAAAATATCGTAGACCTACTTAAACGAAAGTTCTATTATTCTTTTATTATTTACGCGTTATGTACATTATCGTAAATTATTTATTAGGCATTTATTTTTTTGTGCAGGAAGTGCAAAAATTTATGCCATTCTATGTATTAATTATTCTGTTTTTACTTTTACTATTTAAAATTATACGTCGAATAAACCTTGAAATATTATGAAAAAATGTAGTCGCCCTTTTGTTCTACGATTT
>NIJG01000026.1:1200937-1211276 GCA_002201625.1 Euglossa dilemma | reverse complement strand
CAAATATGCTAGCCTACTTTAATATTTTGAGAAGGATCTTGGGTATTTTCATCTATTTTCAGATTAAAATTTTCCGTATATTTGCTACACCAAAATTCGATATATTCCTTTCACGTATCATTTCTGAATAATTTAGGTTATGGCAGAAATTCTCGTCCGTGTAAACTGATACAACTGAGCGAACTAATAACCGTTCTATGAACTGTAATTTGAGGTTAGTCGATCCTTTGCCATTCGCTACGTGACTTATTAACGATCATGAAGAGAACGTGAGATAGAGATTTCTTAAAAATTGTCACAATTTATAGGTTAGGAATCCTTGAACGTTAATATATTTTCTATCGATAATTCAGATAAAATTCTAACAAAGAATTATTTAAGTTAATAAAGAATTATCGAAATCTGTTTGTCTGCTATTTTTAATTAGAAAGATATTGTAGCATACAGAAAAAGTGATATTTCAATACGAGTTTTATGAAAGTTGGAGCAACTTTGAAATCAGAGATTTAATTTACTAGTAATTGGAGAAGCGTTCATTAGCATTTCAAGTAATTAGTATTTACACTCATTAATATTTCATCTGTATCTAAACGTATAATTATAATATCGTACGTTCCACGAAGGTCGGAACAACTTTGAAATCGAAGATTTAATTCACCGGCGATTAGAAAAATATTCATTAGTATTTAGAAGATCCCGTGGACCGAGTACCACAAGTTACAGACAAGAGAGGAGAGATTTATGATTTATGATTTACGAATTAGAAAGTTGAATACCCTGAAAACTATTTCTTTTAGACTACATCTCCTAAATGTATTTACTTTCACAGGGAGTTTCTTCCTTTGTACAGAAACGTGTTTCAAATTAACGCAAATATTATCTCTCTGTTATCAAAAACTTATAACGTCAAATTCATTGTAACTGTATAAAAATTATAAATATATAACGCACGTTTTATTTATCGTCATATACTTGACTGTATATACTTTTTTACCAAACACAAATCCACTATAACGTAAATAAAAATTACCGTAATAAAAATATAAATATTTATAAAACTTATTTATCTTGACTTATGATTTTATTTCATATATTAATAAGGTGTTATGAAACTCACGTTGTAAAAAGGCAGAGGCTATTTAACGTAGAAAATTCGGAGAAACGGATATTTTTGTGACTCATTGCACATATATGGGAAAGGGAACGTTCGAGTTTCGTACCCTTTCAAGTAATATCCCCCCACACTGTTATACGACCAGTTACCAGTGAGCAATCACGGAAAAATGCTGTAACACGCGCATCTTTGATTTTTCTATTCCATGGCGTACGCCGCTACCTCCCTTAACCTCGATGCTAGTGCGATCTGTTCCCGCAGGCGATCCAGTTGATAACTGGTTTTCAATAAGTCGCTCGTAAACGTGCCCGGACCCCGGTATCACATAGATGACAGACTTTCTGCGATAATTATTCAGCTTATCCATCATCTATGCCTGTGTTACATTGAAAAACAATATTCCTCGCAATTAGCGATGGAATTTAGAAATTGACTAAATCAAATCTCGAGATCTATGGGATTTTAAAAACGGTGTATCGTAATCTTAAACAGTCCCGCGAATTTGACGTTGAATATTTTGCACGATTAAAATATCTGTGTCAAGGTACAAGATAACTGTTGTTTATACTTCGACTTTTTGTTGCAAGGTAACATTTTTACAGGTAACATTATTATCGACTGTAATTTTCAATTTGCAGTATTATCGACCGAGTTCTTGCCAGTTTTCAATTAAATATCTTCCAGACGATCGATGTTACTTTGCGTGTTTAATGTTACAAAAAGAAAACGCATTTGGGGATTGTTAATTTGCAAATGTTGTTAGTAAATATGAGGAAAAGGGTGAGTGAAGAGAAAACAGAAAGAATAAAGCGTATAGGATGTTTTAAAAGCTCCTAATGGAAATACTTCTTCTTGCAGAGAAAAATAATGAGCCGCAAGAAGTTGATGGTCGCAGAAAGTGTATGAACGCATGGATGCACAAGAGCAAACAGCGGTGGGCGCGGTTCGATGATGTCCCGTTGCATAAGTGGATGGCTATGGTTGGCAGTACAGTTCGATTAACCCCTTGAAGAACTGCAATTCTCCCCGCATGACCGATCTCATAACTCAACGAATAGAGCCATATGGGGCAGCTCGCGGATCAATATCTTGTTTAACCGACCGCACGAATTACATTTCGTTCGATAATGTGGGCGTAAAGTGCATTGAAGAATGCAGTTTTCACGTCATTAAATCGGTCGATAACACTGGTGAAAATAACGCGTCGCAGCTGTGCGCTATTCACGGATCTCTAACGCAGATAGAGTTATTTGAATATTCTGCTTACTCGAACTGCGTATCAGATCGTTTCGATTATTCGACAAATTGCTGATATCCTTTTCCAGCGTAATTTACATAAACATATTTCAGAAACTCGAATAGTACGCTTAACTATCCGAATGGTGTACAAGTTTTCCTTCGAGCATCCAACGATTAACATTAATTCTCGATTAATTCTCTCTTCCTTCCTCTGTTTGCTTGGAACGCTCGGTGAGAATGGAAAGTTGCGTTAAATTCGAAATTTCCCTCCGGTATCGTATAACCTAAAAATAACGCAAACGTAAAAAGACGCGCGCAGAAATCCTGCGCCATAGAAAAATGAGAGAAAGAAAAAGAGAGAACGAGAGAAAGAGAGAGGGGGAAGAAGAAAAATGTAAAAAGGAAAATCACGAAAAGAACCATCAATCCACGTTACAAACGTTAAGCACAGGTGGCGCGGCGTCGCCTTTTTGGAAGTTTCCGCAAACGAGGCTCGATGAGAGCGTGGTCTCATGTTGCTCGCTTTGACGGGCCCTTGTATGCAATTACTCTGGCTGGCTTCCAAAGTGCTTCCTTAAGCGTGCATATCAGGAACAGCGCGTCTCGCGTTCTCCCTCCCTCCAACCCTCCTTCTTGCCCCTTTTCCACGCGAAGTGAAAGCACGCGTGCAATGTTAGCTGCCCTTTCGCGGAATTTTCATCCACGTGATGTTCGCGGAATGCCGGCATTCTTTAGGATCCTTCCAGCGTTTTTACCGAAGGAAGTAACTGTTCCGATCCTCGTTCTTCGGCTGGACCTAAAAACGTCCCATCCTCATGACGTCTGTCGTCTTTGTGTCACGGTACATCATCACGAGTACTTTTCAGCGGTGTACCTTTACTACTGCTATTGCTATAGCATGGTATAGGTTTGGTACTATCATTGCCATTATTTACATTTTTTGCGTAAAAACAGAGAAACAAAATTAAATTTAGTCTTGTTAAATCGGATATGATCGATTATGGTCATTACTCGTCGAATATTATAGGACATTAATTTCGTACATATAAGAGATAATCTCGAAATTTTTCGTTATGGCATGTTCCTGTATTTTTATTCCTCGTGGAGATACTATCATACTGGATATCAACTTATTGCATATTTTCTTGTCGTATCATCGATGTGAACCATCCAGTGATGCAATGTCGTGAAACGATGTATAATCTTTCCCAATGTTATCATTGCATATCACTATCAAAATATAATCTTAGTTTCTTCTGTAACTGCAATCAGTTCGTCGTTATAATTATCAATAGCAATGTATGTCCTTGCATGTATTTTCAGAAATATTTAATTGTCACGTTTGTTATAAATATATATTTTTTCTTAAATTGTATGACTTTTATTTAGCATTTAAGCATTTAAGTTTTTCCAAAGATGTTTCTCCAAAGAAACGTAGACATTCTACTTGGATTCAAATGTGGATCGTTTAAGTTGCTCGGTAACAGCATAGATCTTCATGACCCAGTTACTCGAGAGCTTTCGTTTTATACTGTATTCTATAATTCTCTTATAACATAACTGTGGTGCTTCTGTCCTTTTTATTTGTATCACGATTCCGCTTCTCTCGGTATTTGAGATCTGCTCTACTTCCATCCTGTTCTTTATCAGTCGAAACTCGACCTTATTTTACTCTATAATAACCCATGGAGCATAATAAATACTAAGATTAACTTGACGTTTCGAGTTTCAAAGTAGAGGCCTATCTACACGGAGCCACGTACAATGAATACTGTTGTTTCAAAAGAGATAATTTCTTATTATTAAATTCCAGTTGAGATTAAAATCTAAAAATTAAATTATACACCGACAAAACGCATCTTCGTTTAATTAAAAATATTGGAACCGTGTTATATCGAATAAATCGTTTGTCCTTTTGTAGAATTGCAAACAGAAATATTCACGTAAGCTTCTTCGTCGCGTCTACGAACATTGTATTTCAACTGGAAATAAATATAGCAAGTATCAAGGTTATAAATAGTATCGCAAGTGTAATAGCCTAACTTTTATCTTCATTTCGAAATTTAATACCTCTTCTATATGATTCGATTACGCATGAAACAATCCGAAGCTAACATGTCGTTGGTAGGAAATAACGGTGCATCATATCCTCTTTATCCCGCCAACAAAAAATACAATCTGTCAACATTAACAGGTTCCTTTAACCTCTATGACTGCCATCTAGCTGCGGATAGGAATCAAGGATCAGGCTTGAGATAGTTGGAAACCGCCGAAGAAATTCTCGGAAGGTGATAGAGGCGCACTCTAACTCAAAAATCACGCTCGAGCTTATCGACATCTGAGTCCACGGTCTCGCGATACCGAAGAAAACGCGTGTCCAAAGAATCTATAATAATACAATACAAAATTTAAAATCTGCACAAGGAATTATATAAGTAAACACATACAAAGAAATTATATATAATATTTACATCGTATTACCGTCTTGTTGGCACTAGGGAATATCGTTACGAGTCTCTCTCTTAAATTGTTATTACAGAAATTACAATCGAGCTTTATTCCTTTAACACGAACGCTTAGATATTTATCAATACTCCTAAATCGATCGATATAACACGTCAACTTCAAATGCAAATTATATATCGTCTCAAAGTACAAACAAAAAACATAACCAATTTAAAGCATCTATAAAATTTGAAGAAATCCATTTAAAGAAATTGAAAAGCTAAATAATTGAACTTATTACGTTTATCGAACCTGTTAATTCTATTAATCTTTCGAAATAGTCGAACGTTTACGTTTGATTAAACAATATTGTTAAACTTTGAATTATTTCGTGGAGACGTGGAAAATGTATCTAGCGTTTGGTACAGGTTTTCGCGCATGCGCGGCACGTGAATATGTTGAGCATGCGCGTGACGATATAGGAAATAATATGACGGCCAGGGTGCTGGTGATTTACCAGGGGAGCAGGAGAAAATTCGTGTTCCAGGGAGGCGCACGTGGGCGTAAACAAAAGTATGATTCTGCCTGGGGCACAGAATGTGCTGGACGCGGTGCTGGGTCCTGTACACCGGCTATGCCGTACGGCATTGAGTGTATACGTACATACGGCGTGGCATGGCGTATGGCCGTCCGCCCCGCGGCCACCGCATTCCAACGGCTGCCCAAACCAAAACCTATATCACGTATACCTATCTCGCTCCTCCCTCCATCTCCCGGCCGTGTGCTGCTTGCTCTTTTTCCCTGCTGTCCTACTCTTTACCCCCTCCGTCAGTTATTCTTTCCGCCCCCACCACCGCGCCTCTTATTCGAACCCTCGCCGTGATCCTCTTCGCAGGAGAAACGCGGCTTTACATTGTCTCCCTCTCTCTCCCCCTCTGCCTTCCCGCCCATGTGTTTCTATCCGTCTCCCTTCCTCCCGGCGGTATCACAACGACACTTGCCATGATCTCGCAACGAGCCTCTCGATCAGTTCGGCCGATCGTGTGTCGTTCGCCTCGCATATTTGGCAACCGAACGTACCGCAAACGGTCAGTGCCCCTATTTTTTCGTAGGACATCGCGAAACCCCAATGACCTTTCTTAGAAGCCAGCTCCTCATTTGTCATTATTACTTTATACGCTCCTCCATTCCGCTCTCTGTCCTATCGATCCAGCGACACACCGATCCCCCAGATGCATTCCTTCGCCGCGTATCATTGAGGACAGCGGCGTACCTTACCGGCCGCTTGTAACAGTTCTTTTTCACGATTTCTTTCGCGATGCTACAGTAGGATACACGTAAATGCTCCCCGCGGGATCGTAGATCAACGCGATTTATAGGATCGTTATGAGCCAGCAGATCCACGAATGCCGCCCGGCGCAAGTAAACGATCGATGATTTAATAAATCGCGGTAAAGGCATTCGTTCAGTGCCGACCGAAATTTATGATAGCCAGCGTTCTGTTTACGATTGTCCAAGAGGCTTCGAACAAATACGCTTCGAAATTACATATAACGCGCACGGTTCGGTGCATTAATTATACTTGTCATGCGCGACATGCACATGTCAGTCGCATGGATTATATGGCCACTGTGGGCAAACA
Source organism: Euglossa dilemma (assembly GCA_002201625.1). NCBI lineage: Eukaryota > Metazoa > Arthropoda > Insecta > Hymenoptera > Apidae > Euglossa > Euglossa dilemma. Next base: position 1,204,836 of record NIJG01000026.1, on the reverse strand, counting down.
TGTCTAACTCTTGCGCGTGTAATTTTCACGGGACCATTCATTTTCGATTGTGCATCGGACGTTAGACGGGGAAAATTCGATCGTGGACCCGTATACGTGTCTCCGTATACGTCACTGAACAGGCGAAAGTCTGAGAAAGAGGATCACGATCTATCAGACGAGGGCTCTCGCGAGTGTGCAACCTACGCGGTAACCGGTTAGCTGTAAATCCTTTCAGAGGTCCAAATCGTTCTTTCACGAAGATTTATGTGGTACCTTATGATTCCCGAACGAATCAGAGTCGGTGGGTACTTGACTTTCGGTAAAGGGACACAAACTGAACACTCGAACCGTTCGGCTCTCATGGAAACGTCGCGTGCATTTGGAAAAAATTAATTTTCGGGAAAACCGGTTTCCAGCGGTTAATAGACGTCGTTAGAATACGCGAACTTTCTCAATTGTCCCGTTTACAAAGCTTTTTAATTTCGAATAAATATTTCTAATGGTTATCCAATACCATCGATGTTGCAAATAGTATATCTTTCATTTACAACGATTACCGTACAATTTATATTATGAAATAAAACTAGAAATTCGTACCGAATATATGGAATATACATTTACAATGTGTAATTTCTTAAACAATATTTAAGCGACCATTTTTTGCATCGATATAAATGGAGGATAGTTTTAGAAACTTACCGAACTTTTTTTTGCGTATTGGTAGGGATGAACATATGTATGTATTCAGTATGATGGACACTTCAGAAACACTTGACAAAATTATCAACAAAAACTTCGCTTTCGTTTAATGTTCATGTTGCATGAACATTTTTTATTTGCACTACGCTATCGAAAGATACGTAAGTACGAAATACGTCGCGGAAATATACATAACCACGGCGAAACGTGCACCACGATGTTTCGCGAAACTGTAAACACATACGAAACTTTTTGAACTGTATCACGCAGCGATGATGTTAGTATAAATGCATAATAATGTCGAAATCAACAATAGCGCGAGGCCACGAGAATAAAACAGATTCACCTTGTTTCTTTTAAACCTTCGCGAGTAATATCTTCCATCTCATTAACGAGACAACATATCTGCACACGCGTCCGACCGAGTCGCCGCTTTTCGGCAGCTGTCAATTACTAGCAACACAGGCGCCGCGTTTGTGCAGCATCCCAGCAGAACCACTTTCGGTCCAGACTACAAAAAAACCACATGTAAGAAACGAACGTGGAAGACGATATCTCTGCCATCTATCAATGCTTATGAGAACCAAAATCTCGTGATAGGTATTAACGTAGTTGAGATGTCTGCTAGCAATGGATATTTTAAATTTTAATATACAACTTTTAATATCGAGTTATAATATTTGTATATATCATGCAGAAATTTAATATCGAATAATTTTTCTTTTGGAAACAAAGCAAAATCTTTTTATTATCTGTTTCACATTGCGATAAATTATTTAAAAAATTGTATGAACTATCAACATATATATTTTAACCATTTTTTATATTAAAATACATTCCTGTATATCATTTAAATTTATACATATTTAAATTTTAAAAAATAATATTTTTATACAATTACACAATGAAATGAAATTTAATATTAATTTACACGAAGTTATACTTTCTAAAATAATATCTGTAGATACGTTGAAAATACATCATTTGTAGTGTACTTCCTACAAAATTTACGGAAGTACTGATTATTTTATCTTGAATAATTAATTTAGTGTGGGTATATCGCAAATATCTGTATATGTAATGTGTATACACAGAGTACTGTTGTATAGGTTCATCATAAAACTTTCAAACGAACGATAGTGACAATATACGTATATGTTATCAGTTACTGAATCAGGTGTTTAATTGCATAGAGAATCAACAGAAAATAATATCTGTAAGGAGAATAACTTTTAAAATTAAATAAATATTAATCATAAATATTAATAAATATGTAATGTTGGGTTCTTTTAAATGATATTATTTTAGTAGCTTAATTATGGTGTACATAAAATATGTTCATATTTATTACATATTGTAAAACAACTATGGGTATAATTTTTTATTTACGATATTTCTACAAAGATATGTATAAAACTTAGTAGACTTTATAACAGTTAAAAAAAAAATTAAGGATTAGTAATGTTAAATTAATAAATTATATTTATTTCACAAAATTGCATGTTAATTATATTTAAATATAAAAGCATATTTGTGCATGCATTAAATTATAGTAATATATTATTATTCATGTATATAAAAAAATTAGTAGATTTGTATAAAAGAAATAGAGAAATAAATATATAGGTATTATTTAACGATGAACACATAAAAATACTCTGAAAGTAGCAATTTGTGCACTAGTTGATATATCGAAGAGATACACTGAGAATAGAAACAACTTCACACGAGTTCGACCAATGATACAAGTCAGCAAGTGATCTGAAGCGGACTGCATCCGTGGACAGTTAAAGGGGTGTGCGCCCCAGTTACGTGGATAGAAGTGTGATTATTATATTTGACAATAAACTTTAATTTATACTATATGAATTGGAAATAATACGTTATCAATATGGGTGAGTTGTGTGATAATTCACGAAGGTACATGTTTCCGAAATTTTACTGTTTCTATTGAGTGAATATAAATTTGATCGGTGGACAATTCGTGGAGATTTTTTGGGTTACAATTGTATATAATTTCAACACTTTTGTCTTTTTAGGAGGATTACTCAGTTATTTTCGTAATTTACTCGGCAGCCGGGAAATGCGAATTTTAATTTTAGGCTTGGATGGAGCCGGGAAAACCACGATCTTGTACAGGTGTGCTTCACATTGACAAGCTTGACTACATTTCATTTGACAGTTTATGTTCTAGCATATACATATTATCAACTTCGTATCATATTGTAATCAATTATTTGTTTGTACTTATTCACGTAAATGAACCGTGTATTTTATATTTTAATGTTTATAACCACAAATTTAATACGCATTTATATGATATGAATTATTATAAGCAATATAGTGTATGTAAAAATGATGTAATTATATTAAAATTTACAGGCCATATTGGAGGTGTTATTATTCAAATACGGATGCAATAATTTATGTTGTGGATTCGGCAGACAAGGATAGGATAGGCATATCAAAAGATGAATTAATTTATATGTTAAGAGTAAGTATTTTTTGTTATTAACAGAGGAAATCATTATTTCAATAAATATGAAGATCTTTATCAATAAATTAGGTTCTGTAAAGGATTAACAATGTATTAACATTACAATTTAATATAAGATGTTTTTAATAAACAGAGTATTTTTTTTCAATTTTGTATTTCTAAAGTCATGAAATATTATTTATTAATACTATAGGAAGAAGAATTGCAAGGTGCCATTTTAGTGGTCCTGGCAAACAAGCAAGACATGGCAGGGTGTTTAAGTGTCGCAGAGGTACATCAGGCACTTGGATTAGATGCTCTTAAAAACAGAACATTCCAAATCTTCAAAACATCTGCAACAAAAGGTGAAGGACTTGATCAAGCAATGGACTGGTTGTCAAATGCACTGCAAAGTAGAAAATGATTAACATTATTAAAAAACTTTTTTTACCCAAGCCTTACTAAAAAGACTAGTCATATGACAGTCAAATTGAAGGACCCATGCAGAGCTGGGCACATCATTATGTTTATTTATTATAATTATATTTTAAATAGCCTTACAAATTTCATCGAAAAACTACTCTATGATTTATCACGATTTTCATAATATGAAGCAAGGAATAAAAACAAACCAAAAATTTTATCTTTCTATACAATTTAAAATAAAATATACATAGAGATTTGTTCGATTTAAATATTTTTTTCCGCATCATCATCGGATAGTTTTATCGTTACTACGCTA